>DWQW01013243.1:0-10343 GCA_018249695.1 Heliconius erato demophoon | reverse complement strand
TTCAAGAGTTAATATAAACTTTTATACAGTGGAGACAAAAGAAAATGAAGAAGCTATAAAGTACCATTACTAAAATAAAAGTAATGATAGCTTCCATTGTGTCGTAATGGGGCGTTTGATAGGAAACTGTGGGGTTGTGGGAACGCGAGAAAATTATAATATTTAAATTATTTTAATTTTTTGAGTTTTTTTTGAAATAAGGCCAGTCGTGGCGTAGGGGCTCAAAGTGTGACTGTAAAAACGACCGGTTGTGGATTCGATCCCCACTTGACAAAATGAAATATTTATTTACATTTACATTTTCATTTCTTCGCTATGGTGTCCAGGCAAAGCGCGGCGTTGATTTCCGTCTCTCAACACGCACTGCCTTCAGAACTCGGCGGAAAGTGGGAAACGGAGTGTCTCGACACTCTACCCTGCCGTGTGCGAGATACAGCGTGAATCTGATTTTATTTTGATTTATTTAGATTTTTTCACTCGCCGGAAGCCGCAGCATTGAGATCTGCTTCTATATATCAAATAAATTAATTCTCAAATTCAAGAACCCATTGTGTCGACAAAACATTTGCTGTTTTTTGCCTGATCTACTACAAGTTGAAAACTTCAAGCTGCTTCAAAGTACATAAGGTGTAACATATAAATTTAGTTCTGTTATAATTATGGTAATTTGGAACTTAGGCAAGTTGGGACTATAGTTTAATCATTTACTATAAGTTTATGTACATAAAAATATTTTACAATTTAATATAGTTACTTAAAAAGATGTAAATTTAATAATATTTTAAAGTATTATATAATAAATTGGCACAGTAAAAATGTATTAATTATATTATTTAAATTTCATCAACTTCTTGTGAACGCTACGTATAACAAGGTTAAATAAATAAGTAAATATTGACTTTTGACGTGCTAAAGGGAACAATTCTGTAAAGGTTTTACAACAACTTTATATTTAATACTTTTGTTTAAGAGAAAATTCAATCAGTTTCACGCTGTATACCGCAGACAGCAGGGTAAGCAGAGGGAACCTGGTGTTAAGACACTCTTTTCCCCACTTTAAGTAAGATTTCGGCAGAAAGTGGGGAACAGAGTGACTTTACAATAGGTTTCTTTCTGCCTTCCCTGCTGTGTGCGGGATGCAGCATGAAGCATTTGATTTGATATTATTTTTTAATTTATTTTATTTAATTCAGAGTAAGCGGAAAGAACCTAGTGTCAAGACACTCTGTTCTACTTAATTTCCAAAATATTGCGTATTGAATGGTGGAACTACATTCTGCACCTTGTCTTGTTACCATAGAAATGAAAATTATTCATTCCCCTAATTAGAATCGAACCCACAACTGTCAAGTTTACAGTCAGACGCCGTGCCGTTGCACCACTGCATAGTCATATATTTATATTTTTTATACGAATGCTATTATTTATTATCTCCATGACAGTAGTGTAACATAATAAATTTCTTGATTGAACTCAATAAGACCCCATGTCATATCGTTTGGATGGACTGCTGAGGAATTTTGATCGACACCCTTTTAGTATGGAGTCGTCTCATTTCCCAATATGTATGTTCAAATAATAATATTTCAATCTATAAAATGTTACATAAAAATAGCGTTGATTTTTTTCTGCACGTGTAATACAGAAGATATATAAATAAGTATATATCACACTGAATTCCTTACATACACAGAAAAAAAAATATTAGTCCATTAAGCCTCAGGGCCACTAATAAAGAATAAATAGAAAATAATAGTTAAAGAAAGATTGTATTTCGCCTTCGTCTCATCAAACAACTCTATCCAAGTTTGGGAGGCTCGTCCCGAATGTTGATTTACTTGTTAAGAAACAGAAATTGAATTACGTAGACGAAAATGAAACATTCACAGTGTACTAAGAAGTACGTCTCCTTCAAAATAACCATTGTTATACGCGTGGCTGAGTTTGTCAAATTAAATGCGGGAGTCCCACAAGGCTTCCACTTGTAAGGTGAAGACGCTCTACGTTAGAAATTCTAATAAGATAGCGTCAAGTTAATTTGATTTGGTCTTAAATGTTACATTTCGTAATGCACTAGATGCTGTCAGTGGTTCTACCTGCATAGTGAAATGGATATAATATCTAAGAGGCCGGCGTGGCGCAGGGGCACAAGGGTGTGACTGTAATGCAACGGTTGTGGGTTCGATTCCTACTCGAGGGAATATATTATTGTAAAAAAAAATAATCAGCTGCACGCTGTATCCCGCACACAGCAGGGTAGGCAGAGGGAACCTAGTGTTAAGACACTCCGTTCCCCGCTTTCTCCCGAATTCTGGAGGCATTGCGTGTTGAGTAACAGAACTCAACGCCGGGCTTTGCCTCGACGCCAGAGCGAAGAAATGGAAATATAAATTTAATTTTCCTCGAGTGGAGGTCGAACCCACAACCAGTCGGTTTTACAGTCACACTTTGTGCCGCTGCGCCACGACTGGTCTCAATATTTATTATTATTTATTAATATTTTCATCTCGTTCCTAGGCATCAAAGTAAAAGGCCGGCGTTAGGTTCCACCACTCAACACGCAATGTCTCCAGAATTCGGCGAAAAGTGGGGAACGGATGTTGATGATTGTCGTACACTAACTAGCCATAAGTTACCTAAGTTGGTTATTAGTGGAACAAACATTAATTATCGTTGAAATTATTAACTTTCGTGGTTGACCTTTGCGCGTCTGGCTTGGACGTTCACCTCTTAATAATATCCATTTGCTAACGAACTATACCAACGAGTTAGCATTGTGTTTTTAATTATTGTATTACAAAAAGGAATAAAAACTGTGTTTAACAGTTGTTAGTATAATAGGATATTTTGAGTAGGTTCAAGTGGTTGATAGAAGCGGATGTAGGTCATTGAGTTTGAATTGCTACGAAATAAATAAATGAATATTTATTTAAATTTTTTTAGGCAGAGCGAGGAGAAGAAAGTAGAAAGCGAGTCCTTAGTTTTAAAATAAGTTAGGCTAGATTTTTTTTATATTCTTGTGTTGTATGTCACAATTCGGCAACGATGAGCAATATATTCAAAAATGTTCAAAATATACACTAGACCCACCGAATTTTAACATAGACCCTTTTTTGTCACTCAATTTAATCATGATTTAATCACAAATGACAGATTGTTCTCACCATTCTATACCTCCTCCCTTAATTCAAATTAAGCTGCGCTTTGTTCCATTTTGTCTCGCCGACTGGGGTAATGTCCGATTTTAAATCAAAATATTTCTCTTGGTGGGTAATAAATTCAAAACTATCAAGAAAATCAAACACTCTTATGACACGAAAGTTTCTTTAATATAAATTAATTATGAATTTCATAAAAATAATAATTAATAATAATTATATTACGAAACAATACTCAAAACTGAAAAAAAGAATTCCGACGTCCTGACAAGTATTTATATAATTTAGTATCAAGTATAAAAATATAACTCTTGCAGTGATAATATTATATTATCTAAGGACAGACAAATCTTGTGTTAAAAACTATCTTACAAATCAGACGGCAAAAAGTTGGTCAAAGTATCGTTGCTACGTTTTCTTATATTGATAGATGTGCGGAAGCTCACAAACTCTTCCGTTGATGTTACATGATTTACTGTTGACTTCGCTCCTATTGATGGTAGCGTGATGTATCATATATCTATAGCTTTTCTCGATAAGTAGACTATCTAACACGAAAATATTTTTCAACTGGAACCAGCGGTTCCTGAGATTAGCGCGTTTAACCAAACAAATTCCTTCACTTTATTATATTAGTATAGATTAATGGATATAGGTCAATATAACTAAACTGTAATAGTAATCTTTAAAAACTATCAAATATTTTTATTCCTGATCGAAAATAGCATAATATTCTAAACAAAGGTCTAAAATATTAAACTGAATATCTATCATATATACATACATACATACATACATATATTCACTCTACTATATACGTTTCTCGTGGATAATTTGAAACATTCTGAACGAGAAATATTGTTTGATATTGCGTTTTATCTGTGAGATCCGCCAGCTTTATTGTAGCTTACTGGGGATTCAATGGATTGTGAAATTTGCAACAGTGGAATTCGAATTCGACTGCAACGTTGCTGGCGATGAATAAGAAAGAAAAAATTTTTTGTCACTATGTCCCGTATATAGTAGAGCTCACTATTTGTGTTATGATGTTACGTTTATAATAATCAGCTTCACGCTGTATCCCGCACACAGCAGGGTAGGCAGAGGGAACCTAGTGTTAAGACACTCCGTTCCCCATTTTCTGCCGAATTCTGGAGGCATTGCGTGTTGAGTGGCAGAACTCAACGCCGCTCTTAACCTTGACACCAGAGCGAAGAAATGGAAATATACATTTAAGTAAATATTTCATCTCCTCGAGTGGAGATCGAACCCACAACCAGTCGGTTTTACAGTCACACCTCGTGCCGCTGCGCTATGACTGGCCTCTGTTGCGTTGTTACGTTTATGATTATGTTAATATATTGTTAGTCTTTCTGTTTAAATTTCATCAAGTAGACTACATCATTAAATTAGGCTAAAATAGAGTTAAAACCACAACTTTTCCAGCATGTTCGACATTTACATGCTAAAGTTGTGCGAGTTAAGCATAAATATGTACAAACATAGTCTTCCGCATTATTATATTATTAGTATAGATAGTGAACAATAATGAAAGAATATATATAAATAATATATGTATATCTTTCAAGATCAAAATAAATCAGCTTCACGCTGTATCTCGCAAATAACACGGGAGGCAGAGGGAACCTAGTGTTAAGATACTCCGTTCCTCACTTTCCGCTGGATTTTGGCTTTGGCGGTTGAGTGGTGGAATTCACCGCTGCGCTTTGCCTCGACACCAGAGCGAAGAAATGGAAACATAAATATTTCATTTCTTCGAGCGGGGATCGAATTCACAACCAGTCGTGTTTCCAGTCACACTTTGTGCACCTGCGCTACGGCAAGCCTCTTTCCATTTACATATATCTGACCAATCGTTAAGTAGAGAGAAATCGGTGAGTATTGCAAATAGTTATTTTCTTTCATTATCCGGTGGAAAGCAGGATACGTATTATCAAGAAATAAAAAACTTCTAAAGTGTGAGGCTGACTTGCCCATTGAGGCTTCCGTACCAATTGCAGGATTGTAGGTCAACGGCAAGTACAACTTATAAAACTTGTGAAATTATAGTTTGTTATGCAGAAATTTTGTATGAAATGAACTACATATATAAGTTTGCAACTATTTTTTTATGAAATTTTTCACTTTTTTTTTTTATTTTATTTGTACTCTCTTCACCAATTTTATGACTAGGTCCACGGGAAGTACCTACCATATAGGTTTTGAATACGCAACGTATTTAATATAACATCCATTAAAAAACGATGCATACATGTTCGTATCTTTTGATTGTATAGACGTAGAAGCTTGATATTTTCTATGCTCCTAGCGATTATAGGGCTGAATTTTTGATATTAATTTAAGTTTTTTACCTCCACGTGACCTAGCGATAAATGGTTTTGACAGACAGATAGCCGGGCAACAAAGTGTAACTATAAGGGTTCCCATTTTAGCTTAATAGATACGGACCCTAAAAAAATTATTGTGATAAATTATTTTGACTATGACATTTCATCTACAATGACGATACGAATTTTCTATACATAAAGAACAAAAATACGAAAGCCGTTTTGATGTACAGAACATAATTTAAACGTATATCATCGAATACGTAGTAGCTCCATGTTAACAATTAATCTTGGGTAAAGGGTGCAAGTGACATCTAAGCGATTACTATCTGGTAAGGGTGCGTTGTCAGGAGATTAAACAATGTTATCGATAGTTCCGTTCCGTTGCAAATTGTAACAACGTGTCCGGTTGAGACAAATGCCATTACAAATACCGTTTGTATTTGATTAATGTTAGTTGATTGATTGTGATACATTGTGGAAGTAGTGGAAAAGTGGTCTAAATGTTTTAATATGTTGTAAGTGATAGGATATTATGGTCTCTGGCTCTGTTTTGAGGCCAGTCGTGGCGCAGGGGCACGAAGTGTGATTGCAAAATCGACTGGTTGTGGGTTCGATCCCCACTGGAGGAAATAAAAAAATTACTTACATTTATATTTTCATTTCTTCGCTCTGTTGTAGAAACAAAGCGCGGCGTTGAGTTCCGCCACTCAACACGCAATACCTCCAGAACTCTGCGGAAAATGGTTCCCTCTGCCTACCCTGCTGTGTGCAGGATACAGCGTGAAGTTGATTATTATGATTATACATTTATATTCTCAATTTTTCTGCCGTTTCAACAATTTTAATGATGTACGGATGATGAACGGGTGCAAAACAACAGTGAAATGGATTTGTTTTAAATTCCGCATGCGGAGATTGAATCCATAATGATTGCGTGTACAGCTAGACTATGGTCAACTGTGCAATTTCGGCGTCAAAAATATATAATTTTACGTGAGGTGGTTCTGTGTTCAATTCCCACTCGGAAGGCTGAAGTGTTTTTATTTACCCGTACTATTACAACGAGCACGGCGTTGAGTTCCATTACTTACGCAATGTGAATCCGGACGGAGAGTGGAGAACATAGTATCAACAATAATAATTCTCTGCCTCTCACTCGTCTTCTACATTCAAAATAAAGCATGAAATGAAATTACTCATCCAAAATGAATCGATTTACAGTCAATTAAATTTTAACTCGAGAAATTTAACGTTTAACCCAAATTTTAACCTCACTTTAGCCGATCTCAGCGAAGTAAAATTACAAGCCGGATCGTACTTTATTCAATCAACCCTTTTGATAGTGATAAATGGATAATGTCACTGGTTGATCGATGTCGTCCTTTGGTGTCGCGGGCCTAGTGAACTTTGACGTCAAGAATATTGACAGGAATTAATATGTATTTGGTAGTCTTCTTCGATATAAGATTTAATTTATTTTGTCTGTCGATACTATTAGGGTATTTATATTTGGAATTATTAGGTAGATAACTTGATTTCTTTATATTTTGCAAAAATGCTTTATGCGTTGTTGAGTTTGGCATTCAACTCGCAATGCCTCGAAATTTCGGCGGAATGTGAGGAATGGCGTGTTTTTTTACTAGGTTCTTTTCGTCATACAAGAGGAATTTAGCGAAGCTTTTATCTCCTAGCTAAGCAGTGCACTCTCCCTCTCTCTATCTCCTCTATCTCCTAGCTAATCAGTGCACGCACGAAATCCGTCCCAATTCGAAACGTTTATTTTTGTCACTCCTAGAAATAGAATAAACACCTACACATAGGCTAGCAAATACACATATGTATTTATTAAATTTAACTCTTTCACATATATATATTTAGTATATTTAATATGTAAATTATATGTTTAAAAGTTAAACATCATTTAGCTTTCTATTTATTTCGTGTTGTGTAATAAAGACACGCCGAGGGGGCTTTAATTAAACAGTATATTTAAACGAAACAAGGTAACAAAACACCCATTAAAATTCTGTCTCGTTTATTTGGCGCAGTTCTATAAAAGTGAAATTGTGTAATAAATATTGTTAAATGTGCTCGTGCTGGATGCCGGGATGCAAGAAATGGTGATATCGTGTTAACTTTTAGCAGATTTACTTAAAATTAAAAAAAAATCAATAAGCTTCACGCTGTATCCCTCATATGGCAGGGTAAGCAGAGAGAACCTTGTGTTAACACACTTCGTTCTCCAATTTACGTAGAATTCTGGAGGTATTGCGTAATTGAGTGACGGAACTCAACGCCGTGCTTTTGCCTCTACACCAGACCGAAGTTATGGAAATATAATTTTAAATAACAGCACATAAGTAAGTAAAAAATTCTTTGTCTTAATATTATTTTATGTGGAAAGTAATTTCTACACGTGAGTTCTGCGAGTGACGGCTATATATATATACACAGGTGGGCTTGAAATGTATAAGCTATTGCATTTCAAGCCCACCTGTGAATGAGTGAATGCATTTAATATATTATGGCTGTAAGTGATTTTTTTTTATTCTTTTTTTTAACAATATTATTTTATTACTTTTCTCGAAATATATAAGATAAGTATTATATATCATTTTAATATCTATACCATTATAAATCTAAAATATATATCATTTTAAAACTACACGAAATGATTAAATTATTAATAAGAAGTGACTGGTTTATGTAACACTGTGCTTCTTATCAAGAACTCTACTAGGGGACGATTTATATTTATAGTAAAAATGTATTACCGGTCTATTTAAACAGTAAAACAGAGAACATAGTGCTATAAATGGTCATTAAAAAGTCAATAAAATGTCAAAAAAATATCTTAGGCTCGTATTTATAAATCGCTCTCAACTCTGATATCAATCTTGATACCGATCTTAAAATACTGTTTTATTAATCACGTCATCTTAAGATCGATATCAGAATTGAGAGTGGTTTATAAATACCGGCCTTAGTGCTTAATGCTTATAATTTATTATATACACATAAATAGAACGAGAAAATCTTTACCTCAAAACTGGCAATGCTCTAGTTTAGACCATTTTAGCAAAGTTTTCCAGCTAGATAAACTTAGTCCTTTCAGCATCATAAGTTAATAAACAAAGTAGGAAATGCAGTTTACAGTTTGTTCACGTATAGGCTTATAAAGTAGATGTTATACGTATTATAATATATACGTATTATCTTTTTTTTCAATAAATATGTTAGAAAAGCAGCTTCATTATTTTCCCTGCATATCGGTAAACAGAGAGAGCCACGTCTTGAGATATTCCGCTTTCCAATTATTTTACGAAACATTGCAAAATGTAAAATACAAATTGAGAAAACTCAATAAGCGATATGTAGCAATAGATTCAAATTATGTTGGTATTGGTAGGTAGAGGGAATCTAGAATTAAGACACTCCGTTCCCCTTTTTCCGCGGAGTTCTGGAGGCATTGCCTGTTGAGTGGCGGAAGTCAACGCCACGCTTTGCTTCGATACCAGAGCGAAGAAATGTAAATATATATTTCATTTCCTCGAGCTGGGATCGAACCCATAACCAGTCGATTTTAGACCCACACTTTGTGCCCTTGCGCCACGACTGGCATATTTCGCTTATAATAAAACAGTAAATAATCCTCATAGGTGCTATTATAGACCATAATATATTCTGGATCCTGGGCAAATGAGAGACATGAGCAGGAAGATGTTAACATTATCAGTATTTTTTTTTTGTTTACGTAATTTTCTACGTACGCCAACGTACTGTTGTTATTTTGATTTAAAAGAAGAGAAATTAATTAAACTTGTATATTACTAGTTGCTTTGCATTTTTTTTAGCTTCACGCTGTATCCCGCACACAGCAGGGTAGGCAGAGGGAACCTAGTGTTAAGACACTCCGTTCCCCACTTTCTGCCGAATTCTGGAGGCATTGCGTATTGAGTGGCAGAACGCAACGCCGCGCTTAGCCTCGACACCGGAGCGAAGAAATGGAAATATAAATTTAAGTAAATATTTCATCTCCTCGAGTGGGAATCGAATCCACAACCAGTCGGTTTTACAGTCATACTTTGTGCCGCTGCGCAACGACTGGGCTCCGAGGAGGCTTTTCATTAAAACAATTAAAAATACAAGTACTTAGTAAAACTATATTATTATTTATTTATTTGTTGAATTTTTACTTGTACTTAGGAAGCTATATACAAAATCATTTAACCGGTAGTGTACGTGCTTCCTAAAGTAAGATTTGGCTTACATCGCAGTACATATTATAGCCAATGTCTTCAGAAAGTCATATCGTAATGACTAGATTTGAAATCACTTGAGACAATATTTTAAGATAAAGAGTCAAACTTAAAATCATAACGTTTACAGTTAGCCTTGATGCAAAAAGACGGGTGCTGTAAGTTAGACCTGCCTGTTGGTCTGTAGGACCATAGCTTCTGAATAAATAGAACGATTTAAGAGCGATTTTTCCAATCGAATGCCTTGTTCATTGCGTTGGTTCTTAGCAAAGTTTCGTCAAAACGGATTAGCAGCTTAAGTGCTACAAGCGCTTTGCCAAGACGAGATATTATGTGATTATTTCAGTCGCGGATTTTTTTTTTATTTAAAATTATACGATATACATCAGTTAGGTATAAATATTAATATTGTCAATTTTGCGTCAATTACACTCTTGTTACTAAGTTCCCTACAATATATTAAAATTAGCATGATGGGATGTTGAGATGTCTGACAACAGTTTAGAAGCTATTCATAAAGTTGAAATTGCTCATTTAGCCCGAAGTTTAGGTTCAATATATTATTAAGCACTAAC
>DWQW01013242.1:0-10343 GCA_018249695.1 Heliconius erato demophoon | reverse complement strand
GGAGTTTATCAACACAGAGTGCCCTCTGCCTACCCAGCAAAATTTTATATTTGGTTAAAATACGTCTGTGTTTTTTGAAGTAATAAACATTTTTTTTTATTTACTTAAAATTATTGTTTATATATATTATATATATTTTTTTAAATTTAAACAGGACTAGTAACTACACTTGTTTTCTAGTAATTTTTACATAATATTTAAAATTAAGTTACTTTACATTTCTATATTTTTATTGTTTTAATTACTAAAGATATCTAATAAAGTACTTACTATACTTCAACCACAGAAATTTCACAGAATTTGGACTAAGAAAATATGTGTTCTGACCTCGGTACTGCGATCCTCAGAAGCTTCGAGTAGTCTCAAGACACTTGCAAATTCCTTTCAACAAACTTATATCTTAACTAAACTATGTCAATAGTTTGAAGTGCCCCTATAAATTTATTTATGTAACGAAATACAAGTAAAATATAGGCATTATGGCACACAAAAAACGTTGAAAATGTTGTAATTGTATACAAAATTTACACTATTTATTATACATATATATTTACACTATTTATTATATAGTACCTTGTTGTTATTTAAGGAGTTTTGATTTTAAAAAGTGAGACAGAGCTTAGAAAAAAATTAATAGTACGTAGTTAAAAAATATGAATCAATAATTTGTTAAGTTTTTTTTTAAAGCAACCTGAATAGGCAGATGGGAACTAGGTACCCAGGAAGGAACCTAGTATTAAGACACTTTGTTCTCATTAAGATATTTTGGTTTTCGCTTCCGAATTCTGAAGGAATTGCGTGTTGAGTGTTATGCTTTGTATCGACACCAAAACCAAGAAAGGAAAATATTAAATACTTCATTTTCTCAAATGGTAATCGAACCCACAACCTGTCGCATGCAGACACATGTGTGTGAGCTCCTTCACCACTATTGTAATACAGATTATTACGATTTTAGTATTAAAGAGGGGAATTCAAATGCCGTTTGTTTAATTTATTAGATGCATTCGTCTCGAACGTCAGCGAGCAAATGGAAGCTTAACTGGGGGCCGGCGTTATTTACGACTAATCTTAGCACTCACTGGTAATGTAATTCATTGCATGTTGTTTCCTTTAATGCTCTTCGGTTTTATATGTACATATGTATCTATATTAAAGCCAGTCGTGGCGTAGGTGTAATGTAAGCGCGATGGGTTGTGGGTTCGTTTCCCACCCGAGCAAAATAAATTAGAGTTCCATCATTCAACACGCAATGCCTCCAAAATTCGGCGGAAAATGAGGAGTGGAGTGTCGTAACACTAGGCTTCGTCTGCCTACCCTGCTATATTCGGGATACAGCGTGAAGCTGAGAGAGAAATATGTCTATAATAATATTTTTTACTTAAAGAGTTTGTTTGGTTAAACGCGCTAATTTCAGAAACTACTAGTAAGAGTAGACAATTTTTTTTATGTTAATATTGATAAGATAATGTTGATATTTTTAATAAATACTGTATATGAAAGTGTCCTCGTGGAAGCCTAAATATGATTGTTCTACAGAAATCCACCCTTAGATATCATAAAAACGCATGCAAAATATACCATTTATTTCAGATAAAAACATAATCTAGACGAAATTGATACCGAATACTAGTTAATATAAAAAAGTGAAAGGACCTGTGAAATACGTGACATTACTCTTTGATTTAGATGAAAGAAAATAATAATATATTTTTTCTTCTCTCCACTGAATTTAATTTAATTTCTGTGGGGATGAAGCGGTTGATTTCAAATTTAACTTTTCTGAACTTTGTTGTTGATGGATTTTTTGGTTGGTGTTTGGTACCAACTGTTTACTTTACAAAGTGATATTTTTTTATATTAGCATAATCTTTATATAATGTATGCAAATATTATAAGAAATAAATAAACTAATATTATATATCCATTATGAGTTATAAAGGAAATTCCAGTTAACTAATGACTATTAATTATTTTCCTTTTGTTCCTTTAGTAGATATTAACAAAATATAAGAGCATATCTTTTTAGAGGCCATACGTGGCGCAGCGGCACGATGTGTGACTGTAAAACCGACTGGTTGTGGGTTCGATCCCTACTCGAGGAGATGAAATATTTACTTAAATTTATAATTCCATTTCTTCGCTCTGGTGTCGAGGCTAAGCGCGGCGTTGAGTTCTGCCACTCAACACGCAACGCCTCCAGAATTCGGCAGAAAGTGGCGAACGGAGTGTCTTAACTAGGTTCTAGGTTCCCTCTGCCTACCCTGCTGTGTGCGGGAGACAGCGTAAAGCTTATTTATTTTGATTTTATCTCTTTAGATGATTCGACATACATGATATAATATATCCAAATCTAACATAAATGTAATGTATTTAATCTTATTTTTTATGACATAAATGTCATCAACTCATACCAAAAACTTAGCAACACGCACAAATATTTCTAAAACAACTTAAAAATAAATTTCTTCTACATTTATAAACTTTCTTTCAATTTCTTGCAATAGAAACAATCGCTTGGAGCTGTCAAATGCCAATCCTCCTGCAAGCAATGGACTTAGTGGGTTCTTGAAGCTAATTTTCCCTTCGACTAGATAAGTAGGTAAATACGTAATTTCATGCCACATTAATTTCTAAGGAGATCACGTGTCAGCTGAGTTCCCCATTTACATTTTTGTTGGCATTCGCACTTAGAAGAATAACTTTGGATTTATATTATATTGACATTTATGAAAAATTGATAACAGAAAATATGTCAAAGCAAAACTAAAAAAATAAGTCAAATAAATCAGCTTCACGCTGTATCCCGCACATACCAGGGTAGGCCGATCCTAGTGTTAAGACATTCCTTTCCCCACTTTCTGCCGAATTCTGGATCTGGATCATTGCGTGTTGAGGGGCAGAACTCAACGCCGCGCTTTGCCTCGACACCAGAGCAAAGAAATGAAAATATAAATTTAAGTAAATATTTCATCTCCTCGAGTGGGGAACCGAACCCACAACCAGTCGGTTTTACAGTCACACCTCGTGCCGCTGCGCCACGACTGGCCTCGTGTAAAACTAAAAGATCTGTTATTTGGGAAAAATACTATTTAGTTTAATATAATGTATATAGGATTTTGTTCTAAGGCTGTGTTCATTCTCATTTAATAATTACAACTTAATTATAGCTATATCATTATATATTTTCTTGATATCAAGACTAATTTCTATACACTTTCAGCGTTCATTGTAAAGTTAAAATAATGTCTCGTTTCCATTTCGACTAATAAATACTGACTAACTATTATTTGTTAATTTGACACAAACTGTTTGACTTATAAATTATAAACAAGAAATAAAGTCTAATATTCAAAATTCAATCGCTGTACTGTGAACACACAAGATAAGTTTTTTGCCAAATTAATTAAAATTTTCTGTAATTTATAAGCTAGAGACCATATTTAATTCATTCATTTTCTCGCTCTGGTTACGAGGCAAAGCGCGGCGTTGAGTTCCGCCAATCAAAACGCAATGCCTGGAGAATTTAGCGGAACGTGGGAAACGGAAATGTCTCAACATCGTGCTTGGTCTTATCCCAAGAGTGGAGAAATATAAATATTAAATATATCACTACCCGACTGGAAATCAAACCCACAACCAGCACGCTTACAGTTACACTCTTGTGCTCCTATGCCGCGACAATTTAAATTTAAACGTAGGTAAACTAAACTAAAAGCTATAAAAGCTTAGATAAAATGCTTAAATGAATAAAATAGATATGTAGAAATCTAAAACTAGCTAACTCTATTATATTGTTTTTGTAAATATCTTATTCGATATATAAAAAAATATATGGAATAGTAGAACTACAGTATAATGGTTACTGCAATGGTCTACAATTCCATTAGTATATATCGTGCAGCACTTAAAGCACCATATCCACGTTCCATATGATCCACAACAGAATATTTTATTAACAGCATGTATTATCCATACCTATATTATAAGCTCGGAGGTAAGTTCGTTTGTCTGTCTGTCTGTCTCTGAGGCAATCAAACTGCTAAACTGCCTTATCAAATTTTAATGTAGATGATTACAATAAATACTTTAGGAGATATCGCTGATACAAAATGACCTAGCGACCTACGAGCCGCACAGTGCAGGGCGTTCGTTATAGAATGACCGACCCGAACGGGTATAGACGACGTTGACGTTTTTTTAAATTTTCATTAATTTTTGATGTACTCTTTATTTTTATGTGGTTATTTTTATCTGTTTTTAATATTAATTCATATTTTCCTTTGGTTCTCTTCGCTTATTCGAGTAGTAGTAGATTAGTTACTTATATTTATTTTATGTCTTGGTTTGGTTAAGTTTTATTTTATTGTGATATTATACTGTCGTTTGTATCGTGTTATTTTAAATTTTAATATTTTTAAATATTACGTTGATAATATTATTAATATAATAGCTGGTATTGTTTATTTTTTTATTAATAATTTCCATAAGTCACGTTTATTTATTACTTTGTGTTAATGTTAAACAGTTTTATAATTTTTAATATTAAGAATTTTGTTTCCCGTATTACATATTATTATTATAATTTTTTTATTTTGATTATTTAGGCTTATATTTTCTTACTTATCCTATTGAAAACTGTAAATAAGTTCATAAATATATTTAATATATATTCGTATAGTTCAAGCGGGGGTAGCCGCGCGGGTCGGGTAGTTACTATAAATCTTGTATCTCTGAAAAATGACATAAATTCATTCCGCTTATTAAATTATATTAGATTTTAGCAAATTTCTTTCTTCTCATATGAAATTATTTAGTGTATGCTTTTTCATGACTAGTTTTACTTTAATAAATAAAAATAAAATAAAATTTAGCTTTACATCACAGTTTATCGGGGCACGCTTGGTTTGTAGTAAAAGACATCGGATAAGTAAATTCATTATTTATAGATATAATAAAAAAAGAAGAAAATGTTATATTCATTTAAAATATTTAGTTAGACTAAATTGCTATATTTTTTAAACAATTAGCGAAACTTTAGTTTTCATTTTATAGACATTGTCTTAAAAGTGACAAAATTATTCAAATATGTAAATAATACAGATTGTCGTTCAAGCGGGCGAAGCGGCGAGAGGGTTGCTAGCTATTAATCAAATCACATTCAGGAATAAAATAAATTGATATATATATATTAGTATTATTACATAATTAGACCACGCCTTCTATTCACATTTATTTCTCATAATCAACATATAATATTTCGTTTTCTGGGTCGCCGGCAAACTGCGCCCTGATTTTATTCACATAGCGCGTTATAAAGCAGAGAAATAATTTGCGCTAGGCCGAGACCTCGATTCATGCAGCTCCTATACTGTCAAGTATCATTTGCGTGTGTATTACGTTCTCGACAAAATCTCAATGATAGTAGCTATCTGTTTGTAATTTATAATTCTGGCCCTTTACTGGATCAAACAATGGAAAATTTCGCGAAAGTTCATTTTTTAATGCTTTGCTTATTAATTGATGAGTGCAGTAGGTAGGTACTTAGGTATTTGCATCACGAAATGCAACGGGGAAGTATCTAGTTAGTATTGTTTTCCCTTTTCTGTCTTTTGTTTTTTGTTTTTGGTTTCGATGTTTCTAGAATTATGTATTGCATTCAAATATAAATTCACTGTGTTTTTATTTTGAATTATAGAAATGTTTCTTTAGATTAATTATATATTTTATTTTATAGGTTCTTATTATACAATATTTATTGTGGTAATACTATAAAAATAAATAAATCGATAGGCATAGGGAACCTTGTGTTAAGACACTCCGTTCCTTACTTTTTACCGAATTATGGAAATATTGCAAGTTGAGTGGCGAAGCTCAACGCCGCGCTTTGCCTCGACACCAGAGCGAACAAATGGCAATATGAATTTAAATAAACATTTCATTTCTCTCGAGTGATCGAACCCACAACCAGTCTCGTTTACAGTCACTTCTGTGCCCTGCTAAAATTATATAAAATTCAATATGTACAAATATAATCATTTATACATATTGTTTTCAACCAATAAGTCAATATTTTTAGATATAAAATATATGAAAACAAAACAAAATAAAAGAATGACAATACCATACAGAATACATTTCAAAGCAAACTAAAAATTCTTTGTGTAAATACTGTTTGTTCTTTTGTTAACACGCTGCAAATATTTGGTGGGACGTTTGAGTGTCAGTATTTTTGCTTCATAGTATTCTCTAGCTCTATTGTAGTTAGGAGTAATATGTGTAAAACTATAAACATATGTTGGTGTAATATTTTTTAATCTGGGACTATATATTATGGAACAAAATAGTTAAAAAAAAACTGTTATAGGCTGCAAAAAATTTCAGAAGTGACTGGATTTTGTATAGTTCAGAACAATCATATTATTTTTAAAAAATATATTATTTTTTTTACATTGTACGCCCACATAGCGGGGTAGGCAGAGGGCACCTAGTGTTAAGACTCTCCGTTCCCTTTAAGACACTTCCGTTCTGAACTTATCCACCGAATTCAGGAGGCGTTGCTTGTTGAGTGGCGAAAATAAACGCCGCTCTTTGCCTCGTTACCAGAGCGAGGAAATGAAAATATAAAATATTTCATTTCCTCGAGTGCGAATCGAACCTACAAACTGTCGCGTGTACTGTCCAAGCACCTGCGCCACGACTAGCCTCAGTCATACAACTTCGTTAGCAAAAGATAAAACAATATGTGTAACTAAAATTATGACTAACCTCAAGACACTTTTCTTGATATAAATGAACTAATTAACTTAATTAAAATTAAATAAATGCTTCCTTATTATATTGCTTAATTGTTGTGATCATGAATGACCCAACATCTTTTAGAAATTCAGATGTAACAGTGTTAAGAAAGTTATATTTACAATACATGGTGTTTAAAATAATGCCATCAGAAGGTATCGATCTAATAAGATATTTGACATCAGAAATTTATAATTTTAAACGGATAGAACTTATAACATTTATAACTAATAAATAACCAAAATTCGACAATATTACTCTGTCATAACTCGAAGCTCTTCTGAAGAAAAGCCAAGAGCGTGTCCTATCTTCCATTCCACTATTACTGCGTGCTAGTTATAATAAAAGGAAAGGCACAGCCCCGCCCTTACACTGTGAATTCCGACGTCTTTCTTGAACACTTCAGGACGTATGTGTGTGATTTTTTTTAAAGCTTGTTACTCTTGTTTATAATATTGATCAAAGATTACTTTGATCCACAATATGTATCGCTCCTATACATATATTATATTTATTACATATTTGGTACGAGTCTTTCTGTGCATCATATATATAAGTACCGTAGCACTTGACAGTTTGACACGACCGCTGCCTTTCGACTGCCTTCCACCACTATATATACGAAATGAAGGTCGCGACACTCGGGACGCCAATAAATGAATTAGTCGAGATGAATATAATATTAAAAATATATAAATTGTATTATTCATAACTAACTATGTTTTTTATGTGTATTGCCATGCATATTTTGTTGTATGTTTTTTTATTTAATTTATTTATTTTACAACTTATATCCAAGGTACATACTGTTACAGTATGCAACTGCCTAAGGCATACTGCCTTGCTTTATCCCAATATGTACCTATGATAAGGTTGCCTCAAAGAGATCACCAGTAAGTACTTTTATCTTTATCTTCTTTAATATAAAAAATGGGTTATGATAAGCTAGACCAATAAATCAAAACACGGTTCAGTATTTGTTTTTAATGTTCCGTATTTTAAAAGGAACAAACAGAAAGGCAAGAAGTGAAATGCAACTGATTGCAGTACAAATTCGAAAAATTTTAATACTATAAAATGACGTGGAAAACGGAAGTGTCTTAATAAGAACGGACGACCTTAAAACTACATTTCCAGGTTCCCTCTGCCTATCATTTTATATCCGGGATACAGTGCGAAGCTAAAAAACTTAACTTTAAAAAAAAATTCTTGAATTTTTCCTTTGAATGACATTAGTCTATATTTATAACCGTATAACATTTTTTTATCAAAATTGTCTCGAACAGACAAACCACAACTAGCATTCGTTAGCATTTTATGAAAGCTAAAAATATTAAATTCGTGCAGTACATAAATCATACTGCACCGAGACAGACTACATTTTTTTCCGATTCCCTCATTTTACGCAGTATAAACTTAAAGAACATTCCAGCGCATTCATTACTCACTTCGGGCTTGACATATATTTACAGTTCCTTTGTTTCAACTCCAACTTCCTGCATAACAGTTAAGGTTTTCTGTTCATATTACGCGATCATCTCTTTTAAAAGCTTCATTTGTGTAGATATTCATTATATATAATATTTAGCTAGTTTTTAACTGATTTTTTAAATCATATTTAGAAAATAATGTAGAAATCTTTTTGGGCGTGAGTTGAAATCGGAACACAAGGGTTGCAAAGTTTATTGTAAAATTTGACTGATATCTTTTTCTATAATATAACTTATATCCGAGCAGGTGATCTATGTTCTATATGAAAGTAAAAGAGAATTGATTTTAACATTCCCTCTCTCTCAGCTTCACTCTGTATCCCGCACACAGCAGGGTAGGCAGAGGGAACCTAGTGTTAAGACACTCCATTCCCCACTTTGCGCCAATTTCTGGAGGCGTTGCATGTTGAGTGGCGGAACTCAACGCCGCGCTTTCCCCTCGACACCAGAGCGAAGAAATGAAAATATAAATGTAAATAAATATTTCATCTCCTCGCGTGGGGATCGAACCCACAGCCAGTCGATTTACAGGCACACTTTTTGCCCCTGCGCCACGACTGGCCCCAAGTGATTTTAACTATAAAATATAAAAGTGATTTTAACATGTCTACCAAAATACTAATCACAATAAACAACTTCTTCTACGTAGTGAACCTTCTCTCTCTTCTTCTTGGTGATAAATGCCTATCGCCTAAATGTGTCACATATTTAAGAGGCATTATCAGGCATAAGCTAAATAGAAAATATTTCCAAAAGACACAATTACCGTCCACCATATATCCACAACAAGCGAGCCTTGCTATGTGAACGCTGCGTTAATTGAAAACACGTATGCGAAGCCGCAGATAGTAGCTATTTTCGTATGAAGTAATGAATATCGGTCACCAGCATGAGATTTTGGGAACATCAATAGTCATTTCGGTGTTTTGTAATATTACTTTTAGTTAGTGATAGCGGAATTTGTAGTGTTATTTCTGATTTAAAATCTATATTGATGACTGGAGACTTAAACGCGATATACGCTTTTTGTTTATAATATAGCCAAAGGATAATATCAAAATCAGCTTCACGCTGTATCCCGTACACAGCAGGGTAGGCAGAAGGAACCTAGTGTTAAGACACTACGTTCTCCATTTTCCGCCGAATTCTGGAGGCATTGCTTGCTGAGTGGCGGAATTTAACGCCGCGTTTTGCCTCGACACCAGAGCGAAGAAAATGAAAATATAAATGTAAATAAATATTTCACTTCCTCGAGTGGGGATCGAACCCACAACCAGTCGATTTTACAGTCATATTTTGTGTGACTGTAAAATTGACTGCTTGTATGACCGGCCAAAAGATAATATAATTCTTTTAAAAATATATTTTAATAAAAAGTAGCGACAACCAAACTTACACTCACATAATAACTCATATTTATAATATTAGTATGCTTATACATATAAACTCACAGTATTATTAATAAATACAAGCAATTTTCAAGAGACGCAAATGATAGACGAATGAATAAGTGAATGGATAGATGACCTAGTATTACAGTCATATTGGCACCCTTAAAACCGACAAGTGAGTAGCTAACTAAATTTGGGGCACTGTCGACGTTGCTTAAAATTGTTGGTCGTCTTTTCATACAAAAGATAATTGGAGACTTGAACTCGAAAACCGCTGTAAATGTTATTTTAAACTTAGCATTGAGTTATTTTATAATTAAGAAATAAAAAACTATTTATTTATTTAGTGCTATTATTGTTTGAGCCATTTATTTATAAGCGCAGCGTTTAATTCTGCCACTCAACACACAACGCCTCCAGATTTCGGCAGAAAGTTGGGAGCGGAGTGTCTTAACACTAAATTCCCTCTGCCTACTCTGCTGTGTGTGGAATACAGCGTGAAGCTGATTTATTTATTTTTTTCTTTAGAGCTTCTGTAGACGTTGCACAGTGCCTCGACACCAGAACGAAGAAAAGAAAATATTAAAGATTTCGTATTAAAGATTTCATTTTCTCGAGTGGTAATCGAATCCACAACCTATCATACTTAAAGTCACACTTTGTG
>DWQW01013241.1:0-10344 GCA_018249695.1 Heliconius erato demophoon | reverse complement strand
AGATGAAATATTTACTTAAATTTATATTTCCATTTCTTCGCTCTGGTGTCGAGGACAAGCGCGGCGTTGAGTTCTGCCACTCAACACGCAATACCTCCAGAATTCGGCAGAAAGTGGGGAACGGAGTGTGATTAGGTTCCCTCTGCCTACCCTGCAGTGTGCGAGATACAGCGTGAAGCCGATTTATTTATTTTATTCTAATGATATTACTTTACTTGCACTTTGGTTTAAATTTTAAATTATGGACAATTTATCTTCAGAAATGGCTCATCATCAAAAGCATTCCAGTTATTGCCTATATCTTGGTTTTCTATTTTATTAAACGGTATTAAAATATGATAAAAGGCGAGGTTATACTAGCTTTTACTTACTCTTACTTGAAGCCATATAAATCTAAAGTAAATCTAAAACAAACTAAGAATTGTGATATTATGTAGTCTAATTGCTAAGTGAAACATAAAAAAATATGAACAAATTGTATGTGATGGTGCAACTATGAAGTTCCTAATGCATGTATCAAGTGAGATACCCAGGGCGCTAGGAGCATATAAGCAGTCAATTAGAAATATATAGCTTAGATATATATTAAAGGATATATTTGTACAGCTGCGACAAATCAGTAAACACACAAATAGACAAATAGTATAGTGGTGAACCTGATTACTGCGACTCGTGATTTGGTGAACGTGACTCCAGCGAGGTTAATCTACTCAACTTGGTTATGTCACTAAAAGTTTGGACTTCGGATATTTTGTAAATTTGACTTATAAAGTAACTTTTTTTTTTTGGTTTCGGCTTTATCCTGAATATAACAAAGTATGCAGAGGGAACTTAGTGTATTTCGTTCCTCACGCATAGCCCAAATCTTTAAGTGCGTGTTGAGTGGTGGAACTCTTCGTTTCTTTGTATTTCTCTTCTTTACCAAAAGGAGGAAACGAAAATAATCAATTCCCCCGAGTGAACATTTAACTCTATAAAACAGAAATCTGGTACGAAATCTAACAAGCTGAAAAATAAAAAAAAATCGCCGTGATCCAATAAGACTTCGTCTGACTACGAATGAGATGGTTGTGTATTCGATACTTACTGGTATCAATGAAATTCCTTTCTGTGATATATTTTTTTATGGAAAAGGACAAGGCAAACGAGCATTCGGGTCACCGTATGGTAAGTGATTACCGCCGCTCACGACCCCGTGCAACTCCAGAGGAGCCACAGGTGCGTTGCCGGCCTTTAAGGTGGGTTGGGCACTGGAGACCGACATCACCTGATGCTAAATGCAGTGGCATAAAGCCACTACTTCACGCCAGTTTTAAATGCCGGAGGTGGTAATGATCCGGTCGAGTCTGCCCATGCGTGTTGCCATTGCTAGCGACGTGACTCTCTACCACACGTACTTTAGTCGCCTCTTACGACTCCACCAGTACCAGGATGATATTGTAGGTCTGGATCATACGGCAAAACCTAAATGATAACATAAAGTTCGTTTTGCTCCGCCACAACATTGGCAACACAAATAAAAAATTGGGCGGACAGTGAGGAAAATCATTATTTAAGCCAGTGCTTAACGCTGGTTTTTCTTAGTGTATAATGTGATACGGGTAAAAATGTTAAATTATTATCAGTATTTTATTCAATATTTGGTAATATTTTCTGATTTCCTATTCATCGTAGTCGCACCGAATTTCTAGGAAGAGTTTAGCAACTAATCCAAAACTGGTACTTATTGATTTATATTAACGGAGCCAGTATATAGACTTATTTTGATGGGAAACTTTTACACACGTCGTGAAAGTTTGAAAAACTTGGAAAAATTAAATTACCTTTGCCAAAGCAATTTCAGTTGGTAACTTAATATTGACTTCGCGACTTAAGGTCTTCTATTTGGGGATTATATTTACTCTTTATGAAGTATGTAGTAATAAAGACCCAATAATTTTGGATAGTAAAAATATTTGTCAATATACGATTATATTCTACCCGATTTTCGATTTACAATAAAATAATATTTATTGATGTTTTATTTAAAATAATAAATATTGAATATTTAGAATTTTTCAATAAAAACATTAAAAAAATATGAATATATGATAATTATAATATGCTAAAGTACCAAGATCGAACAATTCTAACAAATTATTAAAGTATAGTAGAGCATTTTACCTACCATTTTACCATAGTATTTTTTTTCTAATTGGTCCATTAATCGAAGTACCAGTGTGCTGTTGTTTGTCAATCACTCAGTAATGGAGGAGTTATAAATATATTAAGTTAATAGATATATATTTCCATTTCTTCGCTCTGGTGTCGAGGTTAAGCGTGGCGTTGAGTTCTGCCACTCAACACGCAATGCCTCCAGAAATCGGCAGAAAGTGGGAAACGGAGTGTCTTAAGACAAGGTTCCCTCTGCCTACCCTGCTGTGTGCGAGATACAGCGTGAAGCTAATTTTTGTTAAATAACAAAAATTAGCTTCACGCTGTATCACGCTGTATTTTATTTAAGTTAATAGATTATTATTATTTTACAAATATATCTAAAATTTGTAGAATAAATGACTCAAAAAAATAAACGAGTGTCCTAACATTAAGTAACAATGTTGTTTGTCAATCACTCAGTAATGGAGGAGTTTTAAATATATTAAGTTAATAGATATATACTTCCATTTCTTCGCTCTGGTGTCGAGGTTAAGCGCGGTGTTGAGTTCTGCCACTCAACACGCAATGCCTCCAGAATTCGGCAGAAAGTGGGGAACGGAGTGTCTTAACACAAGGTTCCCTCTGCCTACCCTGCTGTTTGCGGGATACAGCGTGAAGCTAATTTTTTTTATTTATTTTATTTAAGTTAATAGATTATTATTATTTTACAAATATATCTAAAATTTGTAGAATAAATGACTCAAAAAAATAAACGAGTGTCCTGACATTAAGTAACAATCAACTCTTTACCTACTATTATATGAAAAAAAGGTAAAGCTTAAAAAAATTGTAACATCACACGTCAATTTCATTAAAGAGCTCATGATAGCGCTGTCGCTCAAAATTCAATTGCACCTAATTATGCAAAATAGACCTCGAGCCACATTAATTTATTTTGAAATTGTAACTTCTGTTAAAGAAATATATTTTAACAGTAAAACACTGTTTACTGCTTCAATTTAAAATATTTTGTAATATTCTAGATTCTATGAGTAATTTTACCTAAACATTTATAAAATCAAAATGAATATTAAGGCCGTCGCGGCAGATCGGGACTATCTTATAAACGCCAATATGAGGGTTCGATTTTCATTCGGGGGAATTAACTACTTTTATTTGTACGCCCTGGTAAGAAGGCAAAGTGCGGCGTTGTGTTTTGACTGTCAATAGACAATTTCTCTAAATTGGGCGGTACGTAGGGAACACAATGAAAAAAAAGAATACGAGATAAAATAATATAAAAGAAACGTTGAGTTCTGCCACTGTATGACGTGAAATCCAAGAGAAAAGCTTATGGAGGATGAAGCATGAAACTGAAAATATTTTTATAATTAAATATAAAAAGTTGAGAACGGAGTGTATTAAAACTTTTTTGTCTACTCCCAAAAATAGAAAAAAACAAGTAATTTTATCCACTACTAGTACTAAATATTAGTAACACTCGGCAGTATTAGCTTCTACAGTCATCCATCAAGCGTCAGTCCCTTGTGAGCGCGCAACTTTGTACCAGGCACTCTGCCAAATGAGTTTGATTTAGGCAAAACAACTATAATAACTTTTTACTTAGAAAAATGTTTACTTGGTAAGTATGGGAAATAATATTTTATATCTAATATGAAGATAAGAGGAAATTTTGGAAAAACATGTTCCCATTGTATTCTCTGAGGGTTTCTCAAGGCCAGTCGTGCCTTAAAACAACAGAAATCAAGTATTTGATGTTTTCGTTTCCGCGTTCAGGTAACGAGGCAAACAATGGCGTATAGTTCCGCCAGTCAACAGGAAATGCCTCGAAAGCTCGATGGAGCGTGGGGAACGGAGTGTCTTAACACTGGGCTCTCTCTGCCTATCCTGATATATGTCGCATATAGCGCGAAACTAAAAAAGAAATATATGATATTATAATATCAATATTATTAGTATCCTCATTATTTATCAAACTTTCAACATGAAGATTCTAAATTAAACTGAAAGATTTAATATGGTTAGTGAAAATTCGAAATATCAGCTGAAATTTCGATTTGCTTATTTGATTGGATTGTTGGAAACCATGTTACCAAACTATTTACATACAACTATGTAGAGTAATTTGATGCACTATTCATTAAGTGCACTAGCGTTCTATTGGTCAACCTAGTTGTTAACTATTTCTATTCTATAGATACTAAGATACTATAGTTGCTAAATTTGTTTGTTAGAAATGGAAAAAAATATAGCAGCTAAACGAAAGTAACGAAGTTTTAAGAGTCAAGACACTCCGTTCCCCACTTTCAGTTCGTTTTCGCAAAATAGCGAGAAATTAGGCATTGAACGTAATTGAATTAGACAGAACTCGACGCCGTAATTTGTCTACCAGAGCAGTGAAATGTGATATTCCTATTGAGTCACAATGGTCTTTGTTGTATCTAATATACTTACAATAAATTATCTGTCAACACTGCACCGAATAGATAAGGTAAATATTTAATAAATTTCTATGCAATGCGTTATTAATTGTTCACAATCTCCAATTAATTCATTAGACACCAATCCATTACTTGGCGAACAAAGATTTATGTTTTAATAGATGTTTCTAGAATTGTTCTAGTAACTCTATATTATAAATTCGAAAGTAACTCTGTCTGTCTGTCTGTCTGTCTTTTACACAATCAGGGTCAAACCACTAATTCAATTGTGATAAAATACTCATATAGAGATACTTGAGGGTCTTCGGATGAACATAGGTTACTTTTTTTTCTCATATTTGTAATATTGTTGATATATACTAATATATTAAAATTCTTTTTATTTTGACAGGTAATTTATTCCGCCATGTTAATAACAACCGACCGTTGTTAAGCAACGGATTGCAAAGTTTGATGTTATAAGAAAACGTCACTCAAAATGACCTTGCTTAACGCATATATGGCGTGCGCCGATTCAACCTTATGAGATACATAAAAACAATATTTAACAAAAATATTGTTCTTTAAATAATGTTTAAAAAAGTCCGCGATGGTATATGTTTATCTCTGAAGGTTGAGCAAAAGTAACCATTTTAATTAATTTACTTTATATTTATCGACTTTTTGTTGTATGTATTTTCTATAATTTGATATTCATCCTTATGAAAATGAATATAATAGTCACTTTAAGCATTTCATCTAGATTGAAATTATAGTTTACTGTATAACATTCTAATAAATAATTAAGGAGATGTCACTGATTCGAAATGACCTACGAGCGGCATAGTATGACCGACGCGAACGGGCCGTCAAAGATGACTTTGACGGTTTTGTAAATTTTCATACATTTTCGAACTACTGTTAATTTTTATGTAATTATTTGCTGTTTATAATTAATTTACATTTTTCTTTGGTTCTTCGCTTATTCGAGTAGTAGATTAGTTAGATTTTCATAAGTTTGTTGGTGTGGTGTAATATATGGTGTGGCATAATAAATATTATTTAAGTATATTTAAGAAAAGAATTGTTGGTTATTTCATCTCGGTTGGATGGTTATCTGTACAGTTGTTATACACTTAATAAATTATAGTTTTAGTTTTTTGCGATTTTATTTGATATTGCTCGCAAAACTTATCATATTTAATGTAGAAAGGACTTTAGTTATTTCATATAGTATCTATGTACGCGCGCAAGGAAAACGTGTAAAAAGAATTTTCCCGGGTAAATCAGTAAAATCGATCACTGAAAGAAATTAAAAATCAGTTCAGTTATTCTGGACATTAGCTCGGGGAAATAGAAAGACAGACAGAGACAAAAAATATAATATTTTTTTTTATATATTTAAGTATTATGTAAATATATAGTACAACACATTTAATTTTAATTCTTTTAAATATTTATTTTACTGTGATGATATTAATAATAATAGCTGGTTTTGTTTACTTTTTTTATTAATATTTAATATGATTACGTTTACTTATAATTTTTTTCATTTAAATTAGATATTTTCAAAAATAATTTCATAAATATATCTAATAAGAATTCGTATAGTTCAAGCGGGCGAAGCCGCGTCCGGGTCCGCTAGTTGGGATATATGTTTTTTATAGGTAATACAAAATTAAGATTAGTAATGTCTCGAACGACGACCTTCGCCGTTTATCCTTTTTAAATATTATATCGTAAGCGACTAATCACGACAAAAGAAGCTCTAAAAATTAAACAAACATCTAAAAATTTGTGAACAATGTTCAAACACTAGAATACATTTTCTTGAATCATAGCTACAAATTAACTCTCAATTAAGTTCTTTAAAAAAATAAGAATAACTCTACCCCAATTGATCGATTTATCCGTTTAGGTGCTGACGTAAACATACAGATAAACATACACATATATTTTATTTTTTTCTAGGCGGTCACTGAAAATCAGCGTTGGTATTACTGAGTATTGTTGCTCAATACTCAGTAATACCAACTATGCCAACATCTATGCTGAGTGGCCTACCTTTTTTAACGTCACACTGCTGTTCACTTTGTTTTAATGTATGCTTTGTCAAAGTATAGTATAAAGTATAATAGTAATTATTTGCATGCTTGATCTTGTTGTATTATTATTATTATTTTGTTTGTCATTCTTCTTCTTTTTTTTGTCTGTATAGCAGTTGTTATTGTTAAAATAAAGTTTAAATAAATAAATAAATAAATTATTTAATAGAGTGAGAATCGAAGCCACAACCTGCCCCGTTACAGCACGACTGGCAGAAAATTATAAAAAACCGCAGCCACATCTAGAATACATAAAGCTCTGTGGTTACACACATATAATATTCGCTTAGAGAATGGAGATTACTGCAAACCACAACCGAGACAGTGTTCAACTTGATTGTTTGACAATTTGTTGGTTTTGGAAGATAATCTGCCGTAACCGGATATTGTACTGTAATATTAATCACAATAGTTTCGGTTAGTTTATATTGATAGAAGCGTGACGTGGTTAGGGAATAACTTAGTATATTTATAGTAGTAGTTGTAGGTTCAAGTTTCAGAATATTTATTTATTTTTATACTAGAAAAGAAACAGAAAATATGTATAAAATAAAATTATATTAACTAGAATTCCTAGAATTAAATAGCGTATAAGCATATGCAGGTAACATAGAGTTAAAACACTCCGTTTTCCAGTCACTGCCCAAGTTTAGATACATTCTATTACGCCACTTATTACCAAAGTAGAAATAATTCACACCCTGAGTGGTAATCGAACCAACAATCGTCGCATTTACAGTCGAAAACTATTTCGCTGCACCATTTCCAGCCATGTTTTAAATTTATAGCTTTTTCTTTTCAATTTTTTTCCTCATCCGCTTTATTCTTTTTATTCTACCTCTAAGTTGGTTTAATATCTTTTAGTATTGTATATACGCTTTAATAGGATTAGCTTTATGAATGGTTAAGATATAGCACAGCTGTATTTGCTGTGCAATATTTATTTTTTGCATATGCATACTAGCATATGTATACTAACGACCTGTCCGCGGCTTCGCCCGCTTAAACTACATGATTATTGATCTAATAAACAGACTTAACTGACATCTATAATGACTTGTAATATATTTTTTTTACTACATTATCGCAACTTCTATAATAGGTCAAGATCCCATTTCTTAGATCTGTACGGATCTAAACTAAACTAATTTCACGCTTTATCCCTAGCGGGGTAGTCAGAGAGAACGGAACGCCAAACGCTACGGTCTCGACGGGCTCTTTCGCCTCGTCCACTGTCATCAACCTCTTCATACATGCCCTCCGGGGGCTCCTCATGCTTTTTACGTGACCTTCCTCCAGTATCTTTGATACTGTATTTTCGAAGGTCAACCGAAACCATGGTTGCCAGCCGTCAGTCTGCCGCAAGTCCAGGGTTGCTTGGTTTAAAAAGACCACTTAAAGGCAATATTTGCACTCATGTGTTTTTTTTAATGAATTATATATCAAATTAAAGCTTTATTTTTCTCAACACTATAACACATGGTTGCCTGGAAAATAACTGCCGCAAGCAAAGGTTGCAATCATGTAAAATATTTTATTCCGGTTCCTTATGAGATAGAGAATAGATGACCAATAGCGCGGTCTGCCTTATGTTTTAAAGTAAATAAAATTATAATAGAAGGTCAATCTTAAAATTAATGTTTATTTTAACTATTCACCTGTTAAATTATTATTTTAATCATATAACAGTACATACAGAAAACTATTAACAGATAATTAAATATTATTTTTCAATTGAAATAATGAATACATGTTACTGTTAAATACTGCTAAATCTGTTTTTTACATACGCATTAAAATTATCATTTTAAAACGATAACATTATCTCAAGTAATAAATGATTATAAATATCGATTTACTATAAGGTATTAATTACATCATGTTTCCTTAATATAATGAAGGGTGACAATTATTGGGATATTTTTTTTATTTTTCAGCTTTACGCGGTTTCCCACACACAGCAGAGTAGTCAGAGGAAACCTAGTGTTAAGACTCTCCGTTCCCCACTTTCCGCCAATTTCTGCAGGCATTGCGTTCAGTGGCGGAACTCAATGCCGCGCTTTCAACTTGAGATCAGAGCGAAGAAATGAAAATATAAATTTAAATAAATATTTCGTCTCCTCGAGTGGGAATCGAACCCACAACAAGTCGATTTACAGGCACACTTTGTGGCCCTACGCCACGACTGGCCTCTGCAAAGTCGGCCGCTGCAAAGTCGGCGACTGGCCTCAGCAAAGGTTTAATCAATAAAAAAATGTATTAATTAAGAAAATATGAAAAAGTTTATTTCGATAAACTCTCTCTATCTCTCTCTTTCTTCGTCTTCAGAAAAAAAACATAATATTAAACATTAAAGTATTCTTACGTTTTGCATTAGAAAATAATGTGAAAATTGTTCTTTATATTTTTGTTTTAGAACAATGAACTTTTTGTAACACTGAGTAACTGATATCCCAAACACCTTTGAAAATATTATTTAATAAATAATGCCTTGGCTCGTGACATTTCTAGTGGTTGGAACCGTTTATAGTTGTGATCGTGAAGGACCCAAAATCTTTTAGAGATTCATAGGTAACATATAGATATATGTGAGTAGAAGAGTGTGTGGTAAGAGTGGCAGAAGGGGACCTCGGTTGATTTCGAAAACACAGTTTTGATAATACTGGAGAAAAGTGACGAAAAAACATTTTTCATTTTCAAGCCGATACGACGTGGGTACCTTCGAAAAGCGCGTCTATCTCTACCTTAAAAGAGGCAACTGTAGCTCCTCTGAAGTTACACGGGTTTGTCGGCGGTGATGATCACTTAACATCAGGTGACTCGTACGCCCGTGTACTTGTCTTTTCCATACAAAAACTAAATGTGAATAAATATGTCTGGACGTAATTTTTCACCAGCTTAATTACTTTTAAAGTACGTAAATGCCGTATAAGACTAACTGCTTCACGATGTTTTCTTATATAGTAGGGTAGGCAGAGGGACTTTAATGTCAGGACACACTGTTCAATTTTCAAAATATTACGTGTTTAATAGCGCTTTTTCAACCAAAGCGGAGAAAATAAGAATAATTTTAAACATAAACACTCCCCTGAAGGAGAGTCCCATGACATTTACTCACTTGGACCATATTTTATAAAATTAAGATAACAATAATGGCCTAAGATCCCATCGCTTAAAACTTTAGGGATCAGATTTTCTAATGAAACTTATATTTAAGAATGATACATGATAGTAGAATAGATTACACTAGGGTTGCCCAAAAAAATCCTGCCGCAATCACTTTTAATTAATGTTTTTCGTAACTCGTTTTTGAAGAAATGTTTTTTATGTGAATCGCACATCATTTGAAAGAAAATCGCATAAGGAATTGGAAAACAATGGTTGCCAGCTCTCAGTCTGCCGCAAGCCCAGGGTTGCCTGGTTTAAAGAGGTCAGTTAATGTTAATATTTGCACTTATGTGTTTTTTTAATGAATTATATATCAAATTATTTTTTTCTCATCACTAAAACACATGGTTGCCTGCAAAATAACTGTCGCAAGCAAAGGTTGCCATCATTTGAAATATTTTATTCCGATTCCGTTTGACTTAGAATAGACGATGAAATACGCGGTTTGCCTTATGTTTTAAAGTAAAATATTATAAAATAGAAGGTCAATCTTA
>DWQW01013240.1:0-10344 GCA_018249695.1 Heliconius erato demophoon | reverse complement strand
CCCCACTTTCTGCCGAATTCTGGAGGCATTGCGTGTTGAGTGGCAGAACTCAACGCCGCGCTTAGCCTCGACACCAGAGCGAAGAAATGGAAATATAAATTTAAGTAAATATTTCGTCTCCTCGAGTAGGGATCGAACCCACAACCAGTCGGTTTTACAGTCACACTTCGTGCCGCTGCGCTGCGACTGGCCTTACTGATTTATTTTTATTTTTTGTAAGGCAATAATGTATATAGAGTTTTTCTCATACTCGATTGTTTTAATACGGTGAAAACATCAATAATATTACAAAATTATCATTAAAAAACACAAAAAAAAATTAAAGAGACCGAGTTCGGTTGACTGTAAAATCGACTGGTTGTTGGTTCTATCCCCAGTCGAGGAAATTAAATATATATTTTCATTTCTTCGCTCTGGTGTAGAGGCAAAGCCCGGCGTTCCGCCAATCAACACACAATGCCTCCAAAACTCTACGAAAAGAGGGGAACGGAGTGTTTTAACACTAGGTTCACTCTGCCTACCCTGAAAAAAAAATAACAAAAAAAATCGACTTCAAACAACGAACTAAAATGTAAAAAATAATTTTACATAAAGTAAAACATACTCTGATTTTGATAAACATTATATATTACTATAATCATTTTTACGAGAAAATACATACATAGCATCCCTGTATACTCTACGTATTTATTATTTTAAACTCCGACAAAAACGGCTATTAAAGGTTTGACATGTCTGTCTGTGTGTGTATGTCTGTATTTATATCTCTGTCTGTGGCATTGTAGTCCCCAGACGGATGAACAAATTTAGATTTAGATTTTTTTTATTTAAAAAGTGATTTCATCGAGAGCGTCTTTAGCTATAAGTTACAAAATTTTCCCCTATTTAAAGATTACCAGTTCTTTACGTACATTTGTTTAATCTAGAGATTTTGATGCATATTTTTTAGCTATTACGAGTACAAATAACTATATTTATATATATAGCTATATGATATAGGCCGTCGTTGCGCAGGGGCACAAGGCTGTGACTGTACTGTCAAGGTCAAGGTTTGGGGTTCGATCTCCATTCAACGAAATTAATTATTATTTGCAAAAGGCAACTCAAAAAAATCAGCGAAAATTTCTGCCTATCCTGCTGTGTGCGGGATAGAGCGTGAAGCTGATAAATATATATATATATTTATTTAAAAAACACGCCCTTAAAAATAAAAAAGAGCGATAAAGATACTTTATACATTCGTAAGAGGAACATTCACATTTTCTTACACAAAGGAGCTATAGATTAAGGCGCAGCTACCGTAATACATTTACCTGCGAGATTACAGTACTAAATAAAACCTGTTAGACGTTATTTTGCAACTAACCGGCGGTATTTTGTAAATGTTTAGGCATTTTTATGTGATAAGGAACAATGTGGGTCGTCGGGATAAAAAAAAATAGAAAGATTTTCAGGAAATGGATTATAAGAAAGTTATAGCAATGTATTTCTGATAAGGCAGGTTTTTTTTGACAGTTGCTTTCTTATGATTTTTTTTGGTTTGGTTTTCTGATATATGTAGGTACGGGAAAACTTATTTATGAAGAGAGAGAGGTTGTGGGTTCGATTTTCACTCGAAGAAATGAAATATTTTACATTTTCATTTCTTTACTCTAGTGTTAAGGCAAAGCGCGGCGTTAAGTTCCGTCACTCAACGCTCAAGCGGAGTATCTTAACACTAGGCTCCCTCTGCCTACTCTTCTACATGCGAGAGGAACACAGCGATAAGAAAAAAAAAGATAAATTTCAAACCGAATAAAGAGACTTAACCTTTAATTTATAATCATAACATTCATAATTACATGTTTATACGTATATTTTACATATGACAACAGTTAATATACAACGTGTCAAGTAGCATCAGAAACAGCATACTTTAATTATACCTCCATAGAATAATAAAAAATATTATATTAAATAGATTACATAAACATTTTCAACCGTTCTTGAATATTCTTAGTCCTATTAGGTAAAATTACATGTTGTCTAAACATTTTATAAAAAGAGAGATCTTTAAAAACATTAAAATATCATTTCCAATGTTTTTTATATTAGTTACCAATCCTTATAATGCTTAACTGGTCTCAATTGGTATTTCAGGTAAAGCTAAAAAAATCTCTATTCATGAATAAAGAAAATCCGTAACAACATTCAATATTTAAAATAAAAACCTACAACAAAAAAATCTATAAAAAACATTGTTTCATCAAAAACATTTCAAAAATAAATCACTAAGCCAGAACAAAGTGCGTGTTTCCATTTAAATTACGATATTTTTAAAACGAAATAGCCACTCACAAAAGTATCAAGTAGCGTCGTTCTCGTAATGGAATCCCCCTGAATGACGTCAACAAGCTTCCTGTAACGACTGCGAGAGTAAAAAGAAATGTTTTCACAGTAACAATGGCCCTTTAAAATCTTTATACAAAATCCTTTTATCCTGTAGACATTGATGGTGGCGAGGTGTGACGGCGTTCTTGATTTTATTTCCAGCTACCCTACCTACTTTGTTGTGGGTATGGTTTAAAATATTTCATGTAAATGTATGTACACATGTGTTTTAGTATTGTAGATATTTTATATATGGTCATAATATTCTTTTTTTTAGCGAGATACAGATCTCGCACACAGCAAGGTAGGCAAAGGGAACCTACTGCTAAGACACTCAGTTCCCCACTTTCTGCTGAGTTCTAGAGGCATTGTGTATTGAGTGGGGGAACTTAACGCAGCGCTTTGTCTCGACACCAGAGCGTAGAAATGGAAATATAAATTTAAATAAATATTTCATCACCTCGATTGGGGATCGAACCCACAACCAGTCGATTTTACAATCACACCCTGTGTCCCTGCGCCACGACTGGCCTTGTATTCATTTTGAAAATAATAATAATCAAAATATTATTAACTTTACGTTTTGAGAAAAGAAAGTTTTGAATATTTAGAATCTAAGTTAACTTAAAATATTGAAAATGGAATGCGGAACGTAATTGAAACTGTCAGGCGTCAAACCATTGAAGCTGACGGTTATAATTTCAGAAAAAAAAATGTTTATTTTTTTAAATTATCTTGTCCTTTCGGCTTGTACTTTCTTTCTAACATTAAAAACTTATGACTTAGTGATAGGAGCGCTTAGGTTTTAGAGGCGCCCATGTTCAAATCCCGCTGCGTTCAATTTTTTATATGATTTTTTTCTCAAAAGAATATATAATTCTATATGTTATTGTGAAATAATTCATAAAAATATTTAATCAACCTTCCCTGTGAAAAATAAAACATTTATAAAGAATTACAGTAAATATTTAATTAATGAAAATATATATGGTATTTCGCACAAAATGGGCTCGACGTATTCTACATTAATTCAACCTAAATATTCAAAGATTTTACCTGCATTGATTCTGACCAATTGTATTGAAATTCATCAAATGCGTTCGTAATATGCCTTAAATTTAATGATTATTATACGTTTTAATCAATCTGATTTTGTTTATTTCAGGAATTTTAAATAAAATTACAAATTTACTCTTTGATATTTCTGAGGCCAGTCGTGGCGCAGCGTCACAAAGTGTGATTGTAAAACCGACTGGTTGTGGGTTCGATTCCCACTCGAGGAGATGAAATACGCGGGGAACGCGCTAGATTTTGATGCGGTTTTCAGTAATAGACAGAATGAGGAAGTTTCATACCTACGTTTATTTTATTAGTGTATTCCAAACGGGTAAAGCCGCGACGGAAACACTAGTTCAAAATATATGGAATTTTTATCTACAAATAATTGAAGTTTGTGAATTTTTTCTATAGAATTGAGATTTTTCAACAAAAATTACATAGACCGTATAAAAATTCGCGAAGCGGTATGTGTATATACAGCTTATAGTACCTACAAAAAGGCGACCATTGGCCAGGGAAAGCAAATAACCACGCTACAAAATATTATAATAGCTAGTTTAGCGTGCCTCTCTACACTAAATAACATTTTTTTTCAATCTCACACTGTATGACGCATATAAGCACGATTGGCAGAAGAAACCTAGAGCTAAGACACTCCGTTTCCCACTTTCTGCAGAAATTTTCGAGGCATTGAATAGCGAAATCTAACTCCACGCTTTTGGTTAAATGGGAATCGAACCCACAATCGTCACTTTACAGTCACAGCTTTTATAGAAACTCGTTCCCTACGCCACTACAGCTTCATAATAACATGTAGTATGTATACATCGTGAACAATCTATATACCAACTTACAATTAAGGATAATCTTGATTTACTAATAAAAACTCGATACGCAATCAACGTCGTAAAACGTCCTTTCCAAATGACCACTCAATTGGATATTTGGGTGGCCTTTTGTGTTAGTGGAAGTCTTTTACTGCGATCGTAAACATGAGGGAGTGTTCTTTTAGAAATTGACAGAATGACACGTTATTTTACTTATTATTATTAAAAAGAACCTGCTGTAATAGGCCGTTATGGCGCAAAAGCATAAGCCTGTGACTGTAAACGCGACAGTTGTGTGTTCGATTTCCGCTCGAGGTAAAGAAATATTTTCACTACTACGTCAAATTTGCCACCCACCACTCAATGCCTCAAGTTTTGGCGACAAATGTGAAACAGAGTTTCTTATTGGGAAATGGAATATCTTAATACTGGGTTCCCTTTACCTGCCCTCCTATGTTTGGGATACATCGTGAAGCCAAAAATATTAAAAAATAAACATTCACCATTTATTTAATAAAAAAATTTTTGTTATTTCATATGTTATAGCGGCACTTCACAACATTAATACTACAAGCCTATTATTTTTGGATTTTGTAATAATTTAAGTGGAAATGTAGGTTTTAAATTACATTTAAATAGCACCATGTATCTCCCACATTTAGCAAGGTAGGCAGAACGAATATACTATTTAGATATTCTCTTCTTTTTTTTACATCTTTATCTCTATTCTCTCTATTGTGTTTTTAATATCGGTACTTTTATCCTATCTGGTCGAGGAAATTTAGAGAAACGGTTTATTCTTCCTTGATTAGAAGATAAAATTGTCTTTAAATGTCTGTGCCATAGTATAGTTTTTTTTTTTAACTTAACGCTGCAGAAATCGTACCCTGAACCGTCGCGTTTATAATTAACGCTTATACCCACCTGCCACGTTATGTGTAGAGCTATAATATTTTTTTGTTAAAAATGCAATCTTTGAAACATTTCATGTGATTCATATTCCAATATTAATGGTTGTTAAATTAAATTAATTATCTCTGAATCATCAAGAAACAGGAAAATTGATTAGATAAACACCAATGTAGCAATTTTGTTTTTTAAATATTTTTAAACATTATAATATAACATTTATTGTATATTTTTCTTTTATTTAAATAGCATATTTAAAATGTTGAATTTTTTTAAGAAAATATATTAAAATACAATAATTTGTTACAGATTATATGAATTGAAGATCGAACTACCACCTACTTCATCTCCTTGCAATATATCAACAAATGAACAATTCCATAGACACGATACAAACAAAAAAAAACATTTTTGTCTATGTTTGATAAATAATAGTAATGACAGTTGACAAATTTGTAACATCACGAAGAAATATAACACGAAAAACGGAGTAAAATTCAGAATTTTCTAAACGAGAACAATGTAATGTTGCTGTCAAGTATCAAGGGCATTGCCGAGAGATTGCGAAGAGATGAGGTGGGTCCGTAAAGTCAAATTGTGCCGCGACTACAAGATGCTTCTGACGGTCTACAGTGCTTTGCTACTCTGGAGACTCGATGGCGTCGTTGAGAGCACAAAAGGTAAGTTTAAGTTGTGTTAGCTTAGTTTTTTATTTCGGATTTTTGTAGAAAAATAATCATTTAGAGGCCAATCGTAGAGATTGGTTGTGGGTTTGATTCCCACTTGAGAAAATGAAATATTGTATATTTTTATTTTCTCGCTCGGGTAACAAGGCACGTCGTTTTGTTTTGCCACTAAACTTGCGATGCCTCTAGAATCTAGGATTGGGCGGAAGTTGCAAACGGGAAGTGTTTCAAAGGGAACAAAAAGTCTTAATCTAATCCAGGTTCCTTCTGCCTACCCTGCTGTGTGCGGGATACAGCGTGAAGCTGAAACAAAATATTCCTCAGTTTTCATGGAAATATAGAAGATAAGTTTCTATAGAATTCATTTAATATTGACTAATATTAATTAATTCTGAAAATATGATGCATGGACATCATTAATAAAAGTTACAATAAAAAAGAATGAATCTGAAAACAAGCATTTGGCAAATAGGATTCATCCATCAACAATAATATGGCTCGAATAGAGAATATGAGATTTTACGTGTTATATTTCACACTAAATGGATCAGAACAAAGACGATGTCGAATGTAACTTATTCTTCTATTCATTCTTCGATAGTACGTTTTATATGAAAAAAATATGATTATTACTTGTTAGTCCTATGTTTTGTTAAACGGGAGGTCATTTTGATAAGGATAAAATTTAATGCATGAGTAAATTTTTCATGAGCTTCACGATGTATTCCGCACACAGCAGGGTAAGCGGAACCTAGTGTAAGACACTCCGTTCCCCACTTTCTGCTATATTCTGGAGGCATTGCGTGATAAGTGGCAGAACTCAACGCCACGCTTTGCCTCGACACAGGAGCGAAGAAATGAAAAAAAAATCCTATTTTAGATATAATTACAAAGTTTTATATAAGCCCCCAAAATGATTTGCTTTAATTATAAAACGAAATTATCATTGCCATCATTGATTTTATCATTTATTTGGGGCCAGTGGTGGCGCAGGGGAATAAAGTGTAACTATAAAACCGACTGGTTGTGGGTTCGTTCCCCACTCGAGGAGATAAAATATTTACTTAAATAAGTGTCATAATACCCTCATCCTGCCTACCCTGCTGTATGCGGAATACAGCATGAATCTGATGTATTTATTTTATTTATCATTTATTTTATGGCAATTTTGTCGAACGAAATTTGCGACGAATCGCGACGTTAAGCTCCGCCATTCAACACATAATGCCACAAAATTCGGCGGAGAGTGTGCAACCGAGTGCCTTAACACTAGGTTCTCTCTGTATACTCTGCTATATGCGGGATACAGCGGGAACCGAAAAAAAAGTAAAAGATAGCTGTAGTACTAATTGCACCTCAAAATCCAATAAGGCTTGCGCCACGGGCATATGACGGCTAAAGCCCTGCAGCCACCTCTCCTTGCATCTTAATACTCTGTCACGACTAATTACCTAACCCGGGATAATGTAGCTGCTGACATAATTTCGTTAACCTGAATATGATATATTTTGTGAACGAAAATTATTAAAATTTTAATACAATAGTGTAATTATTTTTAGCTTACAATTCTATATAATTAGTTCAAGGTCCATATAGCGCAACAGCACTGGGTTCGACTGTAATCGTGATGGACGTGGGATCGATTTTCACTAGTGGATTGTTTTATTTTCATTTACTCCTGATAGCGTAACAAAACGCAGCGTTGAGGTCCGACAGTTAAGACGTGTCTTGAGAATAGAGGGGAAAATAGAGAACGGAGTGTTTCAACACTAAGCTCCAAACAAAATTAAATTTTCTCTGCATACTACTACTGCTGCAATGTGCGGTATACAGGAAAAATCACGTGAAGAAAAGCATTTTTTTTTATATTTTAAAATATTCAGGAAAAATCTTTCATCCAAAATGCGTACAAACATCGTCCATAAAACCTGTCGAGTAGTGGTTACAAATCAGAACAGTGACGCGAACGTAAAACATTCATGTTCCAGAGCCCCACCGAGTCGTTCCCAAGAGGGCAACAAAACCTAACGAACCACACTCCTCTTTTTATAAAAAAAAAATCGTAGATACATTTTTCTCCAGCGCCAGGAAAGGGACACCCCCGTATAGATTATATACGTTCTCTTACCGCGGAAAGGTATGCTGATTGCTAGTGGAGACCCCTGTCAAGCGGAAAAATTGCAATTACAATGAACGAAATATGGGTGATATAGTCTCGTGTGCCCTTATCTAAGAAAATAAAATTTTGTCAACGTCGCAGCGGAAGGGCCTCTTTGTAGGTAATATTTTCTGCTCAAATTTAGGGGAGAGAGTGAAAAGAGATGATTATGGTAGACGACTCCTTTGTCTGCTCCATTTATCAAGGTTGATATGTTGCTATATTGCTGTTTTCTTACGCGAGACGCTAATATTTTCATCGTGAAATGTTCTAATAAATTTAGTATTGTGCGGAAATGAATTCGTTCTTTTTATTAAAGTTAAGTGTGTTCATATATTATTCTAGATTAATAAAAATAAACGTTTATGATTCCGATATAAGACACTCGATAAATATGAGGCCATCGTGGCGCAGCAGACAACCGTCTGACTGTAAAGGTGACGATTTGAAGTTCGATTCCCAATCAGGAGAATTCAATTATTTTTTTCTCATTCTGGTAACAAAAAAGGCGAAACATTGACTTCCGTCACTCAACACGCAATGTTTTGTAAATTGGGAGGAAAGTGGGAAACGGTGGTGTTTATTAACATTAGGTTCCCCTGCTATTTGGGTTAAAAAGTTAAAAAAAAACATTACAACGAACGAATGCATTCCAATTTACCTCCACACATAATACAAGCTAGGACATAAGCAATAAAGCCTTCTAAATTATCACCCGATACCAGTTTATACAATTTCAAATTAAAATAACAATTCGAGCACTCGCTGTCGGCTTTTAATGGACTCACGTAATAGATTCGAACAAAGCTAAGCACAAAAGTATCCAAAAAGTAATTTAACTTGCAGATCATTTTCTAATGCTAAAATCTTGTGAGAAGAAAATATTATCTGGGCCCGATATCGATCTGCCTTGAAAGATTGGTAACAGAATCCATTAAGGCAATCACGTTTTCAATAAAACTGGTATTGGAATGAATTTAAAAGAAACCTTTGCTTACCTTAGAAAAAAGTGAGTGCGGCAAAGCTCTCACTAATTCCGAATTTAAATGCATGAGATCGAATGGGTTCCCGCTGAGGATGGGTTCCCCGATTGCTGTTGCTTGTGTATTTAAAAGAGAAATGAAAATAGAGATATTGTGGCAAATTCAACAATAGAACTAGGAGTTTTATCAGTTGGCTAGATTTGTTTAGAGATTCCAGTCGTGGCGTACCGGCACAAAGGTTTTACTATTAACGCGGTAGGTTATGGGTTCGATTTCCGTTTAAGGAAATGATTGCTTAATATTTCCGTTTCTTTCATCTGTTGTTGAGGCAAGGCGCTGCATTGATAGCCGTAAATCAACACGTAAAGCCTCTAATTTAAGGACAAGTGGTGGTAACAAAAGTATCTTAATGAAGAGCGGAGTGTCTTAACACTAGGAGTTCGCAGATCTCCTCTGCCTACCCTGTTACGAGAGAGATACAGAGATTTATGATGTAGCCACATAATTTTAAATATATGAGATCTATATTCTTTTTATGTTTGTTACCTTCCAATTCCAAACGAAAATGCAAAAAATATTTTCATTTCATACAATTACATACGTACTTACTAATTTCTATTATTGTAACCGAATCCTATTTATAAACAAAAATATATAAATTTTTTCTACTGTTAAACTTTATTTACACGCTTCACATCATTTAAAAGAAACAACTAACTGTATGAATAAAACATTAAGGTCATCTTTAAAATACTCCAGTTATTTGCATATTTTTGTAGAGACGACTCTCGACTCTATTTTTTTTTCTTTTCAACTTTTCGCTTCGCTTTATCTCACAGTAGGCAGTGACAGCCTAGTATTAAGCATTCCACTATCCACTTTCTGCCAAATGTTGAAGACGTTTGTATTGAGTCGCAAAATTCAACGCAATTGCAAAGAAAATGAAAAGAAAAAATAAAATACATAAATATTAAAATAAATAAATAAATCAGCTTCACGCTGTATCCCGCACACAGCAGGGTAGGCAGAGGGAACCTAGTTTTAAGATACTCCGTTCCCCAATTTCTGCCGAATTCTGGAGGCATTGCGTGTTGAGTGGCAGAAATCAACGCCGCGCTTAACCTCGGCACCAGAGCGAAGAAATGGAAATATAAATTTAAGTAAATATTTCGCACATTGAAAACAAAAATGGCATTATACCAAAAACCCAATTTTTCAATACAATAGTTTTTTATATAATTCTTATGCCCATATCTTGACAATTAATTGAGAACAAGCTATATTTTTAGGTTTATATAATACTCTAACTATCGCTCTATAATTTGTAGGAAGAATAAGATAAGTAAACTAGT
>DWQW01013239.1:0-10344 GCA_018249695.1 Heliconius erato demophoon | reverse complement strand
TGTTAATACCATCTTGAGCCTCTAATCTCGAACCAAGTTTAATCTTTTTAACAGCAACTATTTTGTCAGTTTTAACATCTCGAGCTTTGTAAACTGTAGCAAACTAGGACACACAAATAAATGAAACACTTGATTTTATTTCATAAGAAATACAAAGAAATGATACGCCATAAGAAAAATAATAAGCCTGTAACGAGGAAACTAAATAATTTAAATAAAATATAACAGTAAATACCTGTCCCTCTCCTAAGAAATCAATTTTTTCATAACGTATCGTTTGACTTGGTTCTTCCATAGTGATATCTTAAGCGGTTATCTTGAACTTTTTAATCTTCAGAATTTAAAAAAGGGTGTTAACTCATATACATTTACGATATATTAATATCATTTTGTTTACTTCTTAATAGTATGTCATTTTATTATAGTAATGACCACACATTAGCCACATGAAATTCAAATTTTGACGTTATTCACGTTAGAGGCGAAATTGTAACTAAACTCTGACATTCCGCTTTACCACAGAAACTATAGTCTTTCTTAAGTGTAGATCGGCAGTTCTCCGAAACGCATAAATTTCATTTGCCTTATGTTTACTCTAAATTAGTCAATTATTTTGAGAAGATGAATATTATATTAAATACTTAACTAAATAATAAGCAAGGAGTCTAGAAAAATTTAATGACTAAGTGTTGACAAAAAGATATTTAAAAAAAAACCTCCAAAAAAAATAATATTCTACGTGCCTTTTTGGTGTATTCTTAGCTAATATCTGTTTAAAAATATTCGTATTTATATTCATTTTTTTTGCTACTTTCAATGAAATAAGTTTGTACTAAAAGTTTTTAATAATAGAGTGTGCTTATAATTTAGGTGTAGCTACACAAACATCGATCACAAAAAACAAGTTTATAAAATTACTATTCATATATTGCCACGAAACGACGTTATCTAACTTACTGCTTTTTTTGACTTATAATAATTAAAGCATGCAAAGCTTTATTCTGCGACGGTGCCAAGAAAGCTTTAGCAATGCAGAGATGAACCTAAAGTTGTATTCTCCTAATTTTATCACATTTTATATACTTTGAATATGTTTTTTTTTTATACAGTTACAACATGTTTAATATAAATACACCATTGATAGCGAGTGAGAATAACGATTTTTAACTTTAAGAGTAGATGAATGGATATGATATTGATAATAGGTTAACTCACGGATGGTTCATGGGATGGAGATTTTTTTATTTAAATTTGGTCTGTGAATTTTCTCAGATTCTAGCCTTTTGATTCTTCACGCTGGAAGCGTTATAAATGTTTATTACTGTTTTTTTCCATGTAGAACAGTACAAAAGTAAGCTACTTGAGCTTATATACTCGTAAGTGTAAAAATATATCTAAACTTTAATGATAGAGCGGAGTGCCAAAACCCCTACACTCTGTATATTTCTAGGCAATTTATTTATATATTGCCTTGCGGGGGTTAAAAATATAATAATTTTAGGAGAACTACCAAGGTACCTTTTAATTTACCTTTGTTGTATTTGTTCACTTAGCTAGACTATTTGAAAATAAATAAAGACCGATCATACAATTTTTTTAGTTTAAAGCATTAAATACGGTTCTTGCAAAAATATAATCTTGTGAAAAAAACATAAAGATAAATTAAGAATATTAATTACTCTAACATACGCTCGATCTCCATATTCTCTGTCAAAAATAAAAAATAAAAATGAAATAATTATTTTGTTACTTCAATTAGTTTCCGATTTAGAAGTAATCGTATGACTCTAGGGCCGCACTGCTCTGGGCCCTGGGGCAGCGACATAATGGGGTTTGAAACAAAGTTTGATTAGCCTGCAAAGCATATCTATGATGAAATATTCGCCATAATATACAATAGAGATCAAATATTAGCCCTAAGCTAGTCGTAGCGCAGGGACACAAGTGTGGGCACTCGAGGATGCGACATATTTTATATTTTCATTTCTTCGCTCTGGCGTTGAGGTACACCGCGGCGTACAATAAAATTCTACGTCTAAACTATTGAGTTATCTTGATTAATTTCTTTGGGTATGGGTACGTACGTACGTACCCTATACGCTTTTTCTGTAAAAGGAGCGCTGCCTCTTCCACCCTGTAAATATCAAAATTAAATTGACTTTTGATAAAAGAAAAAACCAGAAGTTATTAAGTGCGAATCGGAGTCACGGACCGATGGATTGTGACCAATTTCTAGATTCCAGCAAGCACAATGCTATATTAATAATCTTTTATGATTAAGTTTTTTTATATAAGATTTTTTTTTGCACATTATATATTTCATTTTCCTCATTACCAAAGCGAGGAAATGACAATATTATCCATTTCATTTACTCGAGTGGGAATTGAACCCACAATACACACGCTTGGACCCTTGCGCTATGAATGCTCAGAAGCTTGGCCTGGATAAATAAATCAAATACACAAAAACATGTATTTGAATAGTTAAGTAAATATAAAAAAAAAAGCTATAATTTAAGTGTCAATCATAAATAAAAGCATCCCACGGTACCACCTATACAATATATTAATAGAACCGTGGGATTGTTTTTTGCTAAATTTTGTTCGAACAAGTGATGTTTTTCAAATCGATTAGCTGAAAAATTCACTTATCTATTCGATTCGTATGACATCACTTAAATAATTGTCAACAGTCAACTGTCAAAGTCTCAAAGTCATTAACTATTACTCAAAAAAGTCCGATTATGTCAAAACTAATTTTTATATCTGACTTGTTTATGAAAATGTAATTCTGATATATTTTTACGCTTAGTAGACCCCGTAAACTATAATTTGTTATATATTTTTTAATTAATGATGAATTATACATATATAGTGAATATGTAATTGAATTATAAAGTGAAATAATAAAAAATATGTCAATTGTTGGAAAATATTAAAATGAATCTAAACAGTAACGTAGATAATATTTATTACGACGATGTTCCCCCTGGAGCTCTTAATAATGACGATTTTTTTTGTACTGATAAAATAGTACCGCGCAAAATAAAACCTCAAAATATTGTCGTAAGACTTATGGATAGAGAAATTTATGGTTCTAGGAAACCTGGATCTCATTTTCATGTAGTGCGAGAGTTTTATCAAAATGTTTTTCCTAACTTAACTATAGTTAATGTAGAAAAGCCACCATGTTTCTTGAGAAAGTTTAGTCCTGATGGGAAACATTTTATAGCATTTTCTGCTGATCAAACATCACTGGAGGTGAATAATCTTTGAATTTTGTGTCTTAATTTCAACAACTTTGCTCCTATAAATATTAAATATTATATATTAATTGTTCATTTGTACAGATATATGAGTATCGAGGAGCTTCAGCTGCTGGTGATCTTGTCGCAGGATATCCATCAGATTTACTAAATGCTGATGCAGATGCTCATCACAGAATTAGAACACATATATTTTACAGGTTTTTTAAGGTAAGTAACTTGACAATGGTGACAAATATAAATTTTGTGAAGTTAAAAATTGTTAAACATTTAAGTATAGAAGTGATTTTTTATACTGTGGGGCTGTTGTGGTGTAAGGGTGAATATTCAATTGTCCATCAATACAATGGAATCAATCTCCATTTGTGTGATTTTTTATTTTTCTACTCTAGTAGGCAAACCATGGCATTAAGTCTTGTGAAAAAAATGTGTAAAGCTGCTACTTCACACATACTACTTTACATTCTTTTAGCAATTATAGATTCAGTAATCTAGTTGCTACTATTATTTTATTGGAGATGTCTTTCACATATTATAATAATAGTGGCCCACATGTGGCTATGCCTGCTTGAAATAATATGAATGTTATTTAAGTGTATTTAAGAAAAAACTGACCAAGCGCGAGTCGGATTCGCCCACAGAGGGTTCTGTACCAATTTCAGGATTGTGATTGACCTTATAGGTTGTGATAATGGTTGAATAAAGTTAAGAAACAAAATTTTGTAGGCATATAAACTTATTTATCGCTCCACAACCACCTCTGTCTTTCAGTGTTAGTCCCATAACAATCAGTTCAGCTGGTCCAGAGGTTAGCCTGGATAAGCAGAGAGAAATAAAGATAAAAATGTTAAAATTGTTTCATTGTGTTTTGTCATTTCATTGCATAGATAACAATATGCACTTGAAAAAACAGTTATGTTGATATCAAAGAGAGACCCTATATAGTAATATATATATATATATATATATATATATATATTGCTGTATACATATAGGTAAACAGTAATTTAAGTCTTTTTTTCAGCTTTACATTATATCTAATATCCCATATATAGCAGAGGATGCAGAGGAAATTTGGTGTTAAGACACTGTTTCCCCCACTTTCTCAACACAATATTCGCAACATCGCATATTGAATGGCGGAACTCAACGCAATGGTGAAATAGCGGAACTTCTAAATTTTTATATGTTTTCTAAATAAGTAGATTACTGTAGTACAGTCCTGTTTTGGCTACTCCTTTCTCAGATTTCAGATTTAGCCAGAATGCTGCAAATTTTATTTTATTTATGTTAAACTTACCAGGGTAGCACATTAGCATCACCAGTGTAAGTAATATATGAAAATTAACTATACATATGTATTATTCTTGTTTCAGCCTAAATTTACAGTAAATGTATGCCAGCAGAGAATGGTCTCTAGGTCAGAGCGCAATTCTGGCCAAGTCCCTTTCATGGAGCAACAATTAAACAGGGAATGTAGTCTCTTTACAGAGGATGGTAGATATGTCATAGTTGGATCAGCAGCCCACATTCCAGATGACTTGCGGCCTCATTTTCATCATATACATAGTAATAATGAAGCTGTGACACCAACTATAAGGTAACCTTTTATTTATACCAAATCTTAGTTTACATTTCAAATATTGATAGCAGTGTTAGTAGTACATAATATTTAACATTACATAATATGTTTTTTTTAAGTTAACTTATTAGTATTATTGTAGGCCTCCTCCAGCGCGTTCTATTCAACTCTGTTCTGAGTTTTCTTTAACCATTCTTCCCCTGCTACCTCAATTATATCATCGAAACCATCTTTTGTAGGGATTGCTAACTTTGTGTTTTCCTATGAGGCTTTTCCATTTAATTGCTAATAGTGTCCACCTGTCATCTTTAACACAAGGGATGCGTCCGGCCCACCGCAATTTCAGTCCGAGAGCCTTAGTGAGCGCGTCCTTTACGTTTGTTCTTTTACTAATATACTTCTATTAGTGCCCTTTGAGTCTCTCTAATTTTATTTTTTCATTATAAGTAAGTTCAGAAGTAGTGGCTTTTTGCCACTGCGTTACACATTAGGTAATGCCGGACTCCGGCGCCCGACCCACACCCCCTCATTGGGGACCCAACGCTCTGTGAAAGGCTTGACACTTGGGCCTTGCGTAGGGACGTCTCCTCCCTGTGCGTTCTCTACCGCATTTATCATGGAGAGTGTTCTGAAGAACTGTTTAACCTGCTACCTACTGCCGAATTTTCTAAACGCACAGTCCATCAGCCTACTATGCGTCTTTACTATTGTGCGGTTTTGTAGGAACTTCCTTCCACGCGCAACACAACTGCGGCAGTATTCCAATAAGCGCGTCTATCTCCATCTTAAAGGCCGGCAACGTACCTGTAGCGTGTAGCACGGGGCCGTAGGCGGCGGTGACCACTTACGCTCGTTTGCCTTGTCTTTTCCATGAAAAAAAAACATTTTACGGCATGGTAGCTTGAAGACTAATGTGCTGAATACTGGAAAATTATCAGATTTTTCAAATTGGCTCTAATTTTTGACACAAAAAGTATTAACTATTTTTCTGTAAACATCTTAATGAAAGTACCACTATACATTGAGTTTTTTAAAATTTTATATTATCCTTTATAAAAACGAAACGAACAAAAATTGGGTATGCTGTTTATCAAAAAAAATCTTCTTTCGGTCGGACACTGTTTATTTCATATCAGTATCAAAATTTAAATTTAATTTAAATGTTTATTAATATTATAATTTATTAAACATTCTTGTAAATTCTGTTCGTCATCGAATATAGCATTTTTTATTTTTAAAATTGAACTTTAAATTTAATTCTTTTACAGATCTGCTCTAGAAGACTATTCTCTTCATCTGGTTGACTTGCACCAAGGAAAACTTTGTGATACTAAACATTTCCGAACTGATAAGATCTACCTATCACACAATCAGGGTATTTACCTATACAAAGAAGTTTTAGCGGTTTTGTCTGTTCAACATCAAACTATACATTTATTTCAAATTGTGGAGGGGATGTTAATAGAAATCAGAAAAATTGGTAGATTTTGCTATGATGATGATCCCTATATTGTGAGCTCAGTCTTTGCTACAACATTGAATGAAAGACCATTTTATGAAGAGACTATAAATAGCCTAAAACACAGGCTACTTGTGTTTCTTTTCAAAAGAGCGAAATCGATCAGTGATGATACGAAAGATCCATTAGAGTTGAGAAAATTTTATAAATATTTTGACATGTTTAAAAGTTTGAGAATGTGGAAAATGCAGCTGTTAGATGAAGATCACCTTTTTATAAAATATGCAAGTGAAGAGGTTGTGACGTTGAGAGTGGCCGAACCGAATAGTCAGTCCTCATTTTTTGTTATATACAACATAAGCGAAAGTAAAATTTTGGAAGTCTATGAAAATACATCGGAAGGACTACTTCAACTATTTGAAAATTACTGTGATTGCTTTAGGAATGCGCGACTGTGTGCTGATTCCCAATTTACTTGCTCTCCTTCGAATAATCTGTATGCGAGATTGACACAGCAGAAATTCAAACAGACAATAGTTAGAGCGATATATGGCGGACGGACTGAAGCAACTAAACGCATCCTGGCACAGTTGCCAATAAGCGCACAGTCGTACAGTGGCTCGCCTTATTTAGATTTGGGGCTGTTTAGTTACGACGACAAGTGGGTGTCTGTTATGGAGAGACCTAAGGCATATGGAGAGTATCCAATACGGTATTTATGGTTTATATAAAATAATAGAATATTTAAATTTGAAAGTTCGTAGTTGTGCAGTGGCACAGTGGCTTACTGTTAACAAGATGGTTGAGGGTTTGATTCTCCCTCAGGGTAATGAATTATTTTGAATTGTTCGTTAATTCAACACGCAATGTCTCAGAAATTCGGCGGAAAGCGAGACACGGAGAGGCCCTAAAGATAATGTTTATAAAAAATATCAAGACTTAAATGAACTTTTTTTCATTACAGTTTTTATGCAAGAGATTCGGGACTGTTAAAGTTTAAGATTTACGCTGGAGTTTTGGGCCAGTCGGTGCCGGCGAGTGCTCGACGACTAGTGGCATTTACCTTTCACCCCACAGACCCTTTTGCTATTAGTGTACAAAGAACTAATTCCGAATACATTGTCAATTTTCATATTAGGAATGCAGTATTTAGTTGACAGTAATAGATTTTAAGAGTATATATTTATATATTTGTAACATATAATACCTATATTCTAATAAGGCTCAAAAGTGGAAATTATAAAATGGATGTTATTCATAACGAATTATACAATTTTATTACTAATATATATTGTTTTATTTAGATTTTTTTCATATAACGCTCCTCGGACTCAACTCGAATATAAGATATTTTTAATATTTTTAAACAGTTTTTAAAGTGTTATTCCACACTTAGGAAAGAAAAATACTTATTTAGAAAACGTATGAAAATTTTAACGTAGCGGAAAACGACCAGGCGCTTTGACCACTAAGCCATACGTTCTCATCAAGCTACGTCGAAATTTAATAATTTTTAGACTTATGTTTCGAACCAAATAAAAATACTCTCGATTTATTGTACCGTAATTGTAACGTACATATTTTTCAAATATGGGCACATCTCTTGAAAAGTCATTTGTCATTTCTTGTCAAATAAATCATGAATTCAAATAAGTTACATAATTAAATTCTACTCAAATATGTTACTTTTAAGAAAACCAATAATACTTCCCAAAGATGCAAGTCTAAATAATCAATAATAAACACTAATCTTTCAACACGATGCAGTGCAATCAGCCACTATTCAATACAGCGTACGAATGTAATTCATATTTACCCATAGTTCCCAAGCCTGGTTAGTAATATTGCAGATTTTATTAAATAAAATAATCTATATCTTTTAAATTAGATGTGTACGATCCGACATATTCGTTCGTGGATTTTCCTAAATAAAAATTGACAAAAATATTTTGTATATTCAGTGCAATATCCAAAAATAATAGGTGAAGGTGATATTAGACAAATAGTGTTACCAGATGGAAGTGTTCAGCTTTATATTATACCAGCCAACTGGAGCGGTCGGTGGCCCTGTCAATTTTATACAAATAATTCGAATATTCCATATCACCCTGCAGTCATTCCAATAAATGTGGAACCATGGAATGTAAGAAACATATCTTACAGGTAAGGTCTTTGAAAAAAAAATATCTTAAGTGCTTATTTGCTTATTTTTAACAGAAAAATCACAGACCGAAATAAGTATATATTTTTATGATTACCTTAATATTTAAAAGAAATATCTATATATATCACACTCTATGTGGTAAAACAGACGAGAATCGAGACACTGTTCTCCACTCTCCTCCATTTTTGTATGTTGGTTAAGTAGCTATAAAGCTGTAATAATCGTCATTCTTCGTAGCACTCCAATTTTTGAGAATCACCAGTTTCCTACCGGTTTTGGAGATAGATTGCCGACGCCGCAATTTAATTCAAAATGTTGCCTTAATCCTCCTTACACTGAATATACTCAAAAGGTAATTACTATGCACCCATATATTTCTTATTTTTTGGTAAATCAAAATCAAATCAGCTTCACGCTGTATACACACCGTTCCCCACTTTCCGCCGAGTTCTGGAGGCATTGCTTGTTGAGTGGCGGAACTCAACGCCGCGCTTAAGCTCGACACCAGAACGAAGAAATGAAAATATAAATATCATTAAATATTTCGTTTCCTCCATCCACTCGGGAGATTGAATTATTATTCATTAATATTTTTATTTCTTCAAATTTTTATTTCATTAATATTTTATAAAGGCAAAAGCCCGGCATTGTATTCCGCCACTCAACACGCAATGCCTCGGAAAATTCGGCGGAAAGTGGCGAACGGAATGTTTTAACATTTGATAAACATTTTAATAGAAGTTAACATCTGTAGTAAACAAAAACCCATTGTTGTTTACCTTTTTTTTAATTAATCAGCTTCACGCTGTGGGATACAGCACGCACATAGCAGGCTAGGCAGACGGAACCTAGTTCGAGTGGAACTCAACGCCGGGCTTTTGCCTAGGTGCCAGAGGGAAGAAATTAAAATATTAAATAAATAATAATTCGTTCCCCAAGTGCAGATCGAATCTACAATCACCGCGTTTCAGTCACACCCTTATAGCTCTGTGCCAGGACGGCCTCGCTAACTCTTTTCTAATACCTCATAAATAAATTAATATAATAATTATGTAAAAATGTAAAACCTGTCATTAACAATGGAACTAAGAATACTTTTATCAACTTTCATCATATTGTAATATGTATAAACTTATTGTGTTGTAATTGTTACAGTTTCACAATGATAATTCTACATCAACCACTGATATTTATTATTTTTACCCGAAACTGCGACAGAATAGCTGTTTAAGAAACTCTGCGGTCGTCCAAACTGAGGTGCCTATACATAATTTCTATCACGGTGCAACATACGACGGCCCATGTTACTGCCGAACAAACAGAGTTGCTGAAAAAGAGACGAATTATGCTTGCGCATGCAAGGAAGGATTGCCTTCCGGTGCCAGTTTCATGTCTGTAGATGAGGAGATACAAAGGCCTAAGCAAATTTTAAAAAACAAAAATACGTCTACAAGCCGTTCAAAGCTTCACAAGAACACAAAGAGCGGGCATTCAATTGTTTGTAAATGTACTAAAGACACTACAGATAAATATGTTACAACATACGAGGATCAAGGGTGTGGATTTATGGTGAAAGATGGACGTCAAACTCAGACAACACAGCAAAAGTCGAAACGAACTAATATAAAAACCGACGTTTGGACTTTAAAGAGTAGGCGTAGATCAAAGAATAAATCGAAATCACGATGTAAATGCAATGGTAGCTGTCACTCGTTCAGCTCTTGCAGCAGCGCCAGCGATTGCGTTTGTCAGAAATAAAACTTCAGTTGTATTCAGTTTCTTATAATACATTTATCCTTTATTGTTACATATATTTACACTTTGAAAATAGTACAATAATAAACAAAAACAAAACGAGATTTTCATTTTCACA
>DWQW01013238.1:0-10344 GCA_018249695.1 Heliconius erato demophoon | reverse complement strand
TCATCGACCGATACATGTAAAACTTGATTTTATAACAAAAACTTAGTTTTGAAAGGTCTCCCAAAACTGGTCGTCTATTAAGGCAATGGAGTCAAGGATGTCGTGTTTTTTCCATTCGTTTTTTTTTGGGCAAAACTCAAACTTCAAGAATCTTTGTTAAGTTGGAATTTTTATTTATATCATATACGAGATAGCTTATGGCGTTTATTATTATTAAAATACTAATATATTGAAATTACTATTGAACATTTAATTTGAAACTTATTTAATATTTTATCACTACTAATAAATCTTTATTTATTATTAGTGATAAAATATTAAATAAGTTTCACTTCAAGCTAGTTAAATCAGATATCATTAATTCGATTCGTGTGTACATAATAGTAGTGGCCGTTGAAAACTAAATTTTCGTAAATTATAAAACTTGAAATTCCGTGTTTACGCCACAAGAATTTTGTTAAATCTTAATAGTGCTCCCTAAGGAAATATAAAATTTCTTTCTACGCCGTTTAGTCATTTTTGTGACTGTGTGTGCGTCTGTTAGTCACAGTCAGGAGCTTAGAAATGTTTTCATATCTGAAAAATATCGTAACAGTAAATAAATAAAATTCTTTCTAATTTATTGTAACCTTAACACACAGCAGGGGTTTCTTGGCGTGGTGGAAATCAACACCAGGCTATGTCTTGTTACCAAAGTAAGAAAAAAAAATAAAAATAAAATGCTCTGGGTGGGAATGCAATCCACAATCGTCGCGTTTACGTTGTGCCGCGCCGCCACTAGGGCGATGTATGTATGTATGTTTTCAATCTTTACCTGCATATCTCATAGTATCTAAGCTATAAATCGTGATCTCATCTAAATACTTTCATAAAATGACTAATAAGTTAATATTTAAAAGTGTTATGACTCACCTGGCTGACTCAATTTTTAAGACAACCTTTTTTATTTTTAAGTAACACCCACATTTTTGATCTATCAAAAAGATACTTAAAAATAAAAATCTATATAATGACTAAGTCTAAATTAAAATGCAAATTTTCTTCTTTTATGAAGAAAATTATTTAGAGAATGTTTAAAGAAAACTAAAGAATTTAAGATAAGTAGCATCTAGTCAATTTTACACTTTATCATACATTGCAGTCAGATTGTAGAGATCAAATTTCAAAATTAAAATAAAATTTATTTAGTATAAAAATTGTTTTACTTTATGGACGTTAGCTTTAAAAGTTATCTTTTATTGTAAAGCTTCACGCTGTATCCCGCACACAGCAGAGTAGGCAAAGCGCGCGGCGGCGTTGAGTTCGGCCACTCAACACGCAATGCCTCCAGAATTCGGCAGAAAGTGGGGAACGGAATGTCTTAATACTATGTTCCCTCTTGCCTACCCTGCTGTGTGCAGAATACAGCGTGAAACTATATAATAGCTAAATGTACTAAATAATTTCATTTGTCCATGAGACATTTTCAGACGAAGTTAAACTAATTCTAGAATTTAAATACTAATAAATGAAATACTAATGGTAATTATTATCGATGTCAATTATAATTCAAATAAATCGTTTTATTCTCCTTTAGACATTTAAGGAAGACCTAGGTAGGCTATACATATATGCTATTTATATAGATTTTATTTCTGTTATCGTACCTTTAATTTTAATAAAATTAAAATTAAATTAAATTAGCTTCACACTGTATCCCGCACACAGCAGGGTAGGCAGAGGGAACCTGGTGTTAAGACACTCCGTTCCCCACTTTCTGCCGAATTCTGGAGGCATTGCGTGTTGGGTGGCAGAACTCAACGACGCGCTTAACCTCGACACCAGAGCGAAGAAATGGAAATATAAATTTAAGTAAATATTTCATCTCCTCGAGTGTGATTCGAACCCACAACCAGTCGGTTCTGCAGTCACACCTCGTGCCGCTGCGCCACGACCGGCCTCCTTTAATTTTAATAATATAATTTATATTAATAAAACACTTTTTCAAATTTGAAATATCAAAAAGAAATCTAATCTGTATTAACAATGACTAAAATTTAGTCAAAATAAGTAAGAACAATGTTACAAATCAATTATTTGTTTTTTGGGGCAAAAATAAAATAGTGCCTGGTCACTATAACCGAAGGCGATTTCTAAGAGAGCAATAATTGTATTCAAAATTAATGTTAGCTTATTTAATGTTTATTAATATAACCTTAAAAATAATGTACTTTGCTTCCTGCTAGTATCACCCTCGGTTTATAGTTTTTTTTATAATAATTTATAGTCCAAGCGGAGTTAATGAGATACGCTATGTTAATTACGTAACTTGGCAACTTGTCTCAAGGTTTCTAGTAATATTTACATAATATGTTATTTGCTCCAACGTTCTATCTTAGACTGTGACTAGTGTGCGAATCGCGGAGACGTTTGCGTCAATTTTTATATTCTCAGCTTTATTCGAATATTAGCGACTCGCTGGCGGCTTCGTCCGCTTAAACTACATTCATATTTATTTACTATTGCATTACTTTTTTTTGTAATATTAATACCATTTTATAAACAATTACAAACAAATTATGTATATTGCAAAGTAAAGTTTCAAGAAATGCAATAAAACAGTTATTTACAGCAATTTTGACGAACAACGTTCTTAAAAATAGTACAACTGTTTTCATTTTTAAACCGATTGAAATTTAACAAATACTGGATGTGAAGGGAAGCTTGACAAATTGGGGAAAACTGCAATTAAATTGGTTATCTTAGATTAGCGTGAACAAACGAATCGACAAACAGATCAAAAAGTGAAAAATAATCGTTTTTGATTCTATTAAGTTATTAATGCCACCAATTACATTTATTTTTATATATCTTTTATGTATATATAATTATAATATTGGAGCCCCTATCACTATTAGTAGCTTTGAAAGATGAGTGTATAAACTTATTCTTTATTTTATAAAAGAACTGTGTAAAGATTTTTATCTATCATATTTTTTTAATAAAATCAACTAAGCCAATAGAAGACATCTAGTATTTAGTTGATACTAAATTAGGACTAGGCAGTAGTAAGGTATAGAAATATATAATAACGTCTCGGAGAGCTGGATTTAAATTTTTAATTCCTCGTTTTATTATCAAGGCAAACCGCGGCGTTGAGTTCCACCACTCAACACTTAATACCTCAAAAATATGGAGGAAAATGGAGAACGAAGTGTGTCTTAACACAAAGTTTCAAGGTTCTTTATGCATAGCGTAATGTGGGTGGAATACATCGTGAAGTTAATAAATGTAGTACATATGTAAAATACTTTTATATATACAACGACATTATTGATTCACGTTTGATTATCGTCTCTACACTTCGACTTGGAGGTTATCTATTTTTTTTACAACTTTACTATAGTAGGGTAATCAGAAATTAAGACACTATTCCCCACTTTCCACCCAATTATCGAGATATTGTTGTGAGAATTGAGCGAAAAAAATGAAAAAAAAATGTTTCTCCAAATAGGAATCGAGCCCATAACCAGTCAAACGCTGTGCCGCTGCGACACAACGGTCTAATTATTGTTTTTCTTAGTACAATATTTAAAGTTAAGGGGCCGTTCAAGTATTACGTAAGCACTGTAGGGGGGCGGGGGGGTCTTGGGTTTGCTTATTTTTGATGACATGGGGGTGGGAGGGTCTAGCTAGTAATTACGTAAGCAGAAATTTTTTTCTTTCTGTAGGGTTAAAATTTTTCAAATTCCCTTCTTAGTGGATTTCCAAATATAAATCTGTCCAAATTTCATGTTTCTACTGTCAGCGGTTACGGCTGTGCGTGCGTCTTACCTCAGTGAATGGGAACATGTCCTTTTATATATGTAGATACTAATAAAATATCAATAAAAAATACCTAAAATAATTGAAAATGCCAATGTTTACGTAAGCATTGGGGGAGGGGGTAAGAGGATTGCTTATTTTTGATGACATAGGGGAGGGGGGGTCAATAATTGCAAAAAAACTGCTTACGTAATACTTGAACGGCCCCTAAATACTTATTTAGATAAATTTGCTAAATTTCTCCATGCAAAAATATCGGCTAGATATACATAAATACAAAGAAGAATATAATAAACAAAAAGTAAAAATGCCAATAAAAATACGTAAGCAATACCTATTAAACCCATACAATATTATAGAACATGGAAAAACCGGAATTTTACATAACTACTAAAGAAGTGACGTGACGTGGCGTTTCTAGCAATATCGATTTGATGCATTACTGTAATCGATTAAATAATTAATCGTTGACATATGAATGAGAAAATATTTTTTTTAATAACATATGTGTTAATACGTCATGTAAAATAATTTAGACTAGGCTTAAGTCTTTAAAAAACACAAAAGTACTTGACTGCATACGATTTTATATTTTTGAAAAGTAGTTTTCCTGTTGTTTAACCTTTTTTTTTAAATCGGCCTAATTTTTAATAATAATCGTCATTTATTTATTCTTGACAGATGTTTAAAAAATATGACGTCAAAATGAACTGTAAATGCGACGATCGTTCTACAGTCGAGGACTTGACTGGCGGTCCTACTCGGGGGAATGGTTTATTTTAATTTATATTTCCGCCACGCCTTTAAAATTCGGTGGAATGTACAGAACGGAGTGTATTGACACTAGATTCCCATATACCCTCTGCTTACCCTGCTATGTGCGGGATACAGCGTGAAATTATTATAATCATATAGAAAAAACTCTTAAAAAAATTCTTAACATATTTTTGACTATAAATGAGAGATTAAAATAGAATACACTACATAATTTTGCCATTATTTCTTAATAAGGGGTCTGTTCAAGCAACTGCAAAAAAGCCTACTAGGTATATGTACCTAAAGATTTGTTTCAAGATAAGGTTTCCTGTCAATTTTAGTGAGTTTGAATGCTTAGTGGTGTAACTTTCCTGAGTTGAGAAAAACAAAAACTCATAACCATTCCGTGTATATTCATATCTTTTTACACAAATATTTATAGCTATTTTAATATTTTTTAAAACTGTTTGAAATATTAAGAAATAGCTACATGTTAATCCTTCGGCGATAATATGGGTATGGACAGCTAGCTCGTTTTTCTTTCAAAGAGTATATATTTGGATCCAACGATCCAAGAATCCAAAATTTGTTTTACAAATTATTACCTTAAATAGAGTTTTTTTCTTTACTAAATTAGATTTTCCTTATTATGCCACTTAATTCCTCTAGCACCGCAACTCACCCCCGCTTTTTATCTTTTTTACCACAGTTAAGAAATGAAACCAAATCATTCTTTACAAGTAAATATATTTCACAATAAAAAAGAACCAATATATTTTAAATAACTGCATGCGAGAAACTATTCTAGCTGCGCAAAGTTGAATAACTGGTCTAAAGTATATGCAACCCGTTTAAGTCTAGTTAATACTAATACTGACATTTTCTACAATTTTACAGTTTTTATTCATTAATATTCTGTGTTATAGTAACAGGAAGGAATATTTATATTATATTACGGGGGAAAGACCTAAATGTTAAGACACTCCGTTCTTTTTAAGCCAATTCCGTTGCCTGATTTTCGCCGAATTCACGAGGCAGTGTGTTGAGTGGCGGAAACCAACGCCGGGCTTTGTATCGTGAGGAACTGAACCCACAACCGTCGCGTTTACAGTCGCACACTTGTGGGTTCGATTCCCACACGCTGGTCTGGCCTCTGCGCCACGACGGAATTCATTTATATCTATATAGTTATTTCTCATTGAAGTTCGAGTAGGTACCTATATCATAATTAATGATATCTGAAATATTATGCAATAGATCGAAAGGTGAATAATATTTATATGAATATTTCATTACTTTTACTTAGGTATATCATATGAAATTAAAAATATTTATTTGGAACTTTACTTGAACATAAGTTGCTTGGTACAGGATTCTTTAGCGTTGATTTTTTTAACTTTAACATTGAATTAGTTCCGATATATAATAACTATAAATGTATTTAGTGATTATCACTTATAAACTACGCAAAACTAGATAAAATCGAAAAACCAACAAATTATTTGGGTATAATATTATATTTCATTTAGCATGTTAATGTGAAGGAACTTAACAATTCATTTGATTGAATTTCACGTCACGCTTTTGATTTACACAAATATAAAAATCTACTTAGATATTAATATAACATAATAACAAAAAAAACATAAAAGAATATTAATATATAATTAAAAATAGACATAAAATTTAAAGAAAAAATGGCGGGAATAAAATACAGATAAAATCGAAAAAATCGTACCTCAGTTCGGATGCACAATTTGAAAAAAAAAGAACATAATATAAAATCGGCAACACACGTGGCGTACACACAGTATCACAATCATAACTGAGTTTTAGCTACGTAGGAGATTTTTCAAACCAATACGTCCTCCAAATCACTGTGAATTGATTAAAATTATAAAACTGGTTGAATAATGTTAATTGTGCGATGGCGCCGCGTATCGCGATGCGACGTTAGAGAGCCGTTGCCGGATTTAAAAATAATATTAAAAGAAAAAAAATTAGCGATCTCAGAGCGTATGGAATGCTTAGTGAGGTGTACCTCTGCGGAGGTTCCGTATTTTGATGTTTTATATTCTTTTTCATTATCAATATATACATAGATTGAATAAATTTTATAAGTTGTCGAAATAGATGGTATTTTTTTAAGGGTTACTCATATTATTACTATATTATTACTATGTAAAAAAAAATATGATTTATAGACTTCTTATTTACTTACTTACTTGCACTTAGTTTAATTTATTCGAAAACTAGCGATCATGATACAACTTTCAAGGTTTTATTACGAAACTTTGTTTTAAAATAAGATCATAATTGTTATTCTAATGAAGTCATAGATTTTTTTTTAAATTGCATTTTTCAGTCAGTAACTTTATTGCTCATGTCAATTAAAAATCCATATAAATATGAATATTTACGATTCTATTATAAGTACAAGTTTACAATGATAACATTTTAAGTCTTCCTTTTATATATAACATTGACAATATCATAAAAGTAACAATATCAAAAAATATTTGTAATGGTAGCGATTTACATTTTTTTATGATATTTATACTTTTTTTTTAAATAAGTAATATTTCTATTGTAAAAGCTATAAAGCTATTTCGGTTTTTGTTGTATATCTAAGGAACTCCATCTCCCTTCTCTGAAATGTCATTGTTCAAGGTCAGCGCGCGCGACACTCAACAAATGTCAAATGCAAATAATATGGCAACACCGACCCGCACAGAGTATACATATAATTTGCCATATTTATATGTATATGTACATACATAATTATATTTGTAGCGAAATTATATATTTTATGTCCAACTATGCGTAATCGATATGTAGTTTAGATACATCATTGATGTGGAAATACAACTGTTTTACTTATTGTGTGTATTTGAGGCCGTCTTGGCTCAGTACAACTGTAAACGCGACAATTGTGGGTTCGATCCCACTCAGGGGTAGAATTGTTATCGTACTCGCTTTGGAAACAAAATAAAGCGTGGAGTTGAGTTTCACCACTCAACGCGCAATGTTTTGAAAAATGGGAAACGGAATGTCTTCCTTTTCTATTACCTTTCCTCTGAAGAAAAAAAATATTTTACTTGCTTATACCTAGTAGTTTATTATGCATAGTATATTGTATACCTTGTGGGTTTTTTATATTTACTATTTGTAAAACTATTTACTATCTTTAAAAAAAGTCAATTATTTATTCTGCGACAAGTCGTGTTGAAAAGCCATAAAGTGTGATGCGACTGGTTCTGGGTTCGATATCCACTCGAGGAAATTAAATATTTATCTAAATTTATATTTCCATTTCGTCGCTCTAGTGTCGAGGCAAAGCGCGGCGTTCAGTTCGTCCACTCAACACGCAATGCTTCCAGAATTCGGCGGAAATTGAGGAACGGAATGTCCCAACACTAGGTTCACTGCCAGTAGAGTTACTGTGTGCGACATACATTTTAAAGCTGATTATTTTTTTAATTGTTTAAAAAATAGTATTTTTTTTTTTTATATTTTTTTCTTTAATTATTATATTTATAGGTATATCACACTAAGAAAACCATTTCAAAACCCAACATTCATAATTTTTTTTGTCAGAAATAAAGATTCCATTTCGCGGCTTAGCCTGCTAGAAATCACAATTGTAATTTCTTTAACAATTTTTATTATGAACCGTTTTTAATAAAACAAACAATAAATGGTAAGAGAAGTTTGTCAAAATATAATAGTGAAAACTGCAATTAAATCGGTTCAATAGTTTCTGCGTTGAGGAGTAGCGTGCACAAACTCTTAGACAAACAAATAAACAGACAAAATCTTTAAAAATCATTGTTTAAAGTTCTATTATATTGATAAATGCCCTTAGTAATATTATATTTTCTCACATAGGTATCTGCCATCTACAGATATATAGATAACATCTATATATAAGTATTTTCTTTATTTTAATTAGCTAGCTAAAGCTGTACAATAATTGCAAGCTGTGAAAATAATTTAAATTTCTCAAATATTCTGAAGAGTTTGCGCAATAATAAATATTCTAAAGAAATTTTAATTACTATAAACGTACCTGTTCACAGAGCAATTATTTTGATTTAAATTTCATTTAGAAATCGCCCTTAAAAATAAAAGAGTGTATTTTTTTTCTTTTTGCGACAAGATAAACATTTTTTTAGTTTCAACAACGTCAGAGGAAACCTGGGAACCTACCCCAGTGTTAACACTCTGTTCTCATAAAGACATTTCCGTTTCCCACTTTCCGCCCAATTTTGGAGGCGTTGCGTGTTGAGTGCCGGAGCTCAACGCCGCGTTTTATCTTTTCACCAGGGCGAAGCAATGAAATCGGGCCCCTGTGATTTTGCTTTAACTTTTAGGCGTGGCAGTACTGCACTTTCCTTTACTTAATTAGGCTGAAGAAATGAAAATTCTTGATATTTCCTTGAGTAGAAATCAAACAATGAGACAGCTGAAACTTTCCAGCTAGATCACGCTTGTCTCGATATGTCATAATAATTACAATATAATTAAATATTTATTATCTGCTACAGCAATATTAAAAAAGGCTAATTATTAACTTATTACCATTAATTGCGACGCCATGTTTAGTCTATTAATTATAAATTGCCGTCCTTGTTAACGCAATTAACTGGATTTTACTCGATGTCGTAATATACAATGATGTCAAGACTTCATTAGATGAACTTAAGAATAACTTTACTTTTTTTTATATCGTACAGAGCAAGTTAGGCGGAGGGAACCTGGAAACCTAGGGTTAAGACAAAAACACTTTCGTACTACGCATTCCATTAAATTCCGGAGTCATTGCGTGTTGATTAGCGGAACTTAACGTCGCGCTTTGACTCGTTGCCAGAGTGAGGAAGAGAATATGTTAAATATTTCATTTCTTCGAGTTGGAATCGAACGCCTGTTGCATTTACAGCCGCACGCTGGTGGCCCTGCGTCACGACGATACCTTCATTTGCAAGCATCCCAAGCATTGATTTGTGCTTCTCACCCTGTAACGCCATGGAGAAGTGGCACGTAAGAATAAAAAAAACTCTATTTTTTAATAGCCAACATGCAATCTTTTGCAATATTCATTTTGTGATGGCAGCCATTTCGCTTTTGATTTTTTTTTTCTAGTACAATGTAGTCTATAGGTTAAGTAAGGTACTTCATTTGACCCATATGTATAACAAAACTGATTATGTATAATTTCTTTGTCTTAAATAAAAATTAAGGTCACCTAATTCTGAATTTCAGCTCAATTGATCATTGGAAAGTGTGATCTTGCAAGATGTGACCCACGTTAGTAAAATAAATTGACTTTCTATTGCAGCGTTGAGTTGCGCCAGTCAACGCGCAATGTCTCCAGAACTCCATGGATAATGGGGAACGGAAATGTATTAATGGGAACGACGTGGCTTAAACTAGGTTCCGCTTCCCCTTATTCTTTATGGTGTTCTTTAAACAAATTGAATTTTTACAACCTGGTTTATTTAAATAATATAAACCGTATATTTGAATAATTATATCAAGTCCACTCGCAATATAGTCCTTATTAATATTTGTTTTCTTTTATTTTATAGAATTAAATTGTTTTACTTCCTACATTTTGACAATACTAAATTTAAAAAAAAACTTTTTTTATTCGTTATTTATCTGTCAGCGATTTTCTAGTCGCCATTTTGTATTTTTTTACTTTTTCCGTGAGCGCCAACGGAACAAGGCTCCGTCAGTCACGCAGTTGTTCAATAACACGAGATCTGCACGTTATGCCAATTG
>DWQW01013237.1:0-10345 GCA_018249695.1 Heliconius erato demophoon | reverse complement strand
AATAGAAAGACAGAAAGAGATAAAATTATTAATAATGTAGCTGGTTTTGTTTAGTTTTTTTATTAATATTTTACTATGGTTACGTTTACTTATATTTTTTTTATTTAAATTAGTTACATATTTTCACCAACAATTTCCTAAATATATCTATAAGCATTCGTAAAGTTTAAACGGGCGAAGCCGCGTCCGGGTCCGCTAGTATATATATATATATATATTTGAATCAGTTTAAAAAAGTAATATTATTACATAATTTCATAAAAGCATTGACAGTGTATATAAAAGGTAATACGTTTTGGACAGTAGAATTTTAGAGCGTAACAATATAACAAGCAGTAAAAGTTATGACCAGTTATTTGAAATAGCTCAATTTCACAATTACTCTAGTTAAAAGTGTAGAAGCCATTGCCAGGGCATTGTGGCGCAGCCGCACAGTGTCCAACTATAAATGTGGTTCGGTATCTACTGCGAGGAATGTATTATTTTCATTACTTTGATATTGTAACTAGATAAATGGCGGCGTTGATTTACGCCACTCAACACCCAATGTCTCGAAATTTGGGCAGGAACTGGGGAACGGAGAGTCATAACTAGGTTCTCTCTGTTCTAACATTACCTGTTATCTACGGAATTCAACAACACAGCATACCAACTTCCAAGGGTACATACATTCTTTGAAGTGCAATATTTGTGAAATGCAAAAAAATATATATTGCAAGATTCTATCGGATACTTCACGAAATACGAGACGCGAGTATAATATTGTTTTTAGCTGTGAATGTAACAAATATAGGTACATAACATACACAAAGCACATCAGCAGTACTAAAAGTAAACATTAATCGAAAATCGTTTGTTCTAATTGTAACTCATAGTATAGCGATTTACTCGCAAATGCGGCCAATTTCCTATCCGACGTTCTCCTAGACAGTGTTCCAAGTTATTAGCTATTAGCGTTTTTAACTTAACGACATATTAATTACTGTTCTATTTTAATATAAAATAATAAATTATAAATGTCATACTGTACATATTATACAAATATTTATAACTAATGGGCGCGCGCAGCTTCGGCCGCTTATTTGCACCCTGAGGGGTGAATTCTAAAAAAACCGCGAAACACGTGTTCAATGAAATATTTTAACAGTTTGAGTTTTTTTGTTTTATAAAAATCGTTGGCGATTTAAAGACTTTTCCATATAAGCTTTCAACCCCTTATTTGAACCCTTAGAGAGTGAATTCTAAAAAACCATGAAACACGTGTTCAATGAAATATTTTTAAGAATCTGAATTTAAAATTTTATTAAAATTCGGGCCGATTTAAAAAAAATCATACAAACTTTCCAATTCTATTTTATCCTTTTAGGGTTATAATTTTTCAAAATCTCTTCTTAGTGGATGTCCAGATTACAAAAATAAATATTTGTCCAAATTTTACGTTTCTACGCACAGCAATTACAGCTGTGTGTGCGTCTTAACTCAGTCAGTCAGGTACATGTCCTTTTATATATATAGAAGATTATAAAAAATATAGTTTAATAATTATACAAATTGCGGCATTGAGTCCAAGTACTACACAACGTGAAACAGAGTTTATTTTAAAAAATGTTATAGACTAAATGTAAGACGTATGCTCTATATTTGTTAATTTTTATTCAACAAAAATTACGAACAAAAAGAGCGAAGAAAATATTAATAAACAATAATTCATTCTCCTGAGTGGGAATCGAACTCACAAACGTCGCAAACACTTGTGCCACTGCGCCACAGCGGCATTAGTATAGTGTTTATTAATAGTATAATAGTTAACAATTTTGTAGTAAATGTAAGTATCGGGAGATATTTTCTAAAACCAATCTTAAAACGAACATGATTACAAACAGACATTCAAATTCTACTATTATTTGAGATTTCGCGTAAGCTGATAACTTGAGCACTACATTATAAGAACCACAAGAAATAGCTGCGGCCGTCCTGCATTAAGCGGCTACGCTTAACTACCACCAACTCCGCTCACATTCTTCTTGTCAACAATATTCTAGTTTATTGCTTAAAGTTATTCAGAATTTGCTATCTCTTTAGGAAGAACATTTTTAATTTGTTCACGAGTTTTAGTTTAAATCTCGATTTTTAGAACTCTAGTTTTTACTAACGGATCCGCGTTGTCAAATGGAAATAACTATCTATTATATTCTAAGTGCCCGAACTAACTCTGACTGAGGGTACAGTGGTATAACCCACTTCAATATAAATTGAAATGCTTTATATGATATAATGTAGCTTTTCTTATTAAATGGGCTATGCAACACAAAAATACTTTTAAATTTATACCAGTAGTTCTGAGATTAACGCATACATTTAAGATAAAATCTTCAGCTTTCGATTATATAGTTTAAGTATAAAATTATATATGAAATTAGGGCTATGCTAATTAAGGTCTTTGAAACTATTTAAAAATATACGTAAGTTTGTAGAGAATCGAACACGCAACAATATCACTCAGCGTGACATTCTTACACCGTGACAATTAAAAAAAAACATTGAACTATCACGTTTCAAAAAAGATCCTAATCTTTTTTATTATTCCTAATTCTTATTCCCTTTATACCCTATTTAGCATATACCTTTCCTTACAAGGCTTACGTGCTTCTTAGTTTGGAAACGCTTTATACTCTTATAACATAATTTATCAAACATGGCCATGCTCGAGTGAGCGATGCCCAAAGTTTGACCCGTGTCCGGTCTTCTGTTTACGCACGACGCTGACTGATGAAACGGCGACCTTTACATGACAGTGATGGCTGTGTGAAAATTTACGTAATCGTTTCTTATTTCCCTTCATTTTTGTATAAATAAGTTAGTTTTATAGTGTTTTTGTGTTATACAAATAGTGTAGTCAAGATGGTTTTTATGTTAAAATCATTTCTAAATATCCCGCATATAGCGGGGTAGGCTGAGAGAAATTAGTCTCTCATAAATAAAATTTACTTTGTTTTTGATGTTTAACATTTTTAGCATTAACTCAAATACAAAAATAAAAAAAACTTCTTAATCTTAGCTTGATTGAAATCTTACTAGATAGATCATTTTGTGATATTACTCAATATCTTATCTTTCATATTTATTTATATGGGCATGATTTTCTTTATTAGGAGTATGTCGTGACACAGTATTAAAATACATTAAAACTTCTTTATTTAGCTAAAGTTCGTTAAAATAGACGTATCCAGTTAAAATCCAGTTACTCGTACACTAACAAAGGCACTCATGTTACTCTTCCATTATGATATGAACTGGTTTTAGTATAGCAATGTGAGAAACAAAAGACACGAGAACAAAATAGTTTGAAAAACAAAATAATCAAAAAATTTGATACCAGGCGTGTTTTATTTATTTTATTGGTGAAGACATTATTTAAAATGAATCTCTTTTTGCCATCTCCTATCATGTAATTTATCTCCTTTTTCCCGTACAACATCCTCTATGTGTTCTCTAATCAACGTGACATTGGTGAAGATATTAGTGCTCAACTGGCACGCTCGGAACACCACAATCAAATAACAAGAACAGCCAGAAGTGCCTTAACTAACTCTTTTCTTTCATTATTTCTGTCCATTTACCCTACAAAATAGCGAATAATAAAACAAAGAACGAAAGAAAATAATAAAATACAATATCCTACAAATAATACTAAAGTAATTTGCTTCATCATCGCAAAAGCGTTCACCACGCTCCGCCACACTGCTTATTTACACGACACTGACTGATGAAATGGCATACATTTGTGACGGTGCCGTGCATCGACGCTACCGTAGTCAGTACCTATCTTTATATAAACAGGTATATCGAGGATCAAAATACTTGTATGTAATCTCTTCAGTTTAATGTCACGTTTTACTTTGTATAATATATTCACTTAAATGATATTACATTAAGTGGTTTAATTGAAATGGATTGAATGTTGGTTTAATTCCAACACAGATGAGTTTTTTGAAAATAGTTTTACTTTTACCACATTAAATGTTGTTTAGTTCTGCAAATCCATACGTTTTGAGTATTTGGTTTTCTTATTTAAGTTATCTTTTTACCTACCCTGTACTGTGCAAGAAAACTATTTCATCTTAATATAAAACATAAATATTTATTGTCGAGATTATGTTTCTGTATCATAATAAATAATTGATGAGATGAGGCCGGTCGTGGCGCAGCGGCACGAGGTGTGACTGCAAAACCGACTGGTTGTGGGTTCGATCCCCACTCGAGGAGATGAAATATTTACTTAAAATTTATATTTCCATTTCTTCACTCTGGTGTCGAGGTTAAGCGCGGCGTTGAATTCTGCCACTCAACACGCAATGCCTCCAGAATTCGGCAGAAAGTGGGGAACGGAGTGTCTTAACACTAGGTTCCCTCTGCCTACCCTGCTGTGTGCGGGATACAGCGTGAAACTAATTTATTTTTTTTAATTTAATTTTTATAATAAATAATTAATTTATACACGTTAAAGCTTACTTTAATATTTATTTTAGAAACTTAACAAAAGAGTATCCATTCATTTTGTAATATTACAACAATGTAAATACAATGCAGATAGAAGCTGCAGTCTCCAAAATTAATAATAATTGAGTAAAAATAAAATGTGTGTGTGTATCATTCAACTTTCAATAAACAACGTGGAAAGTCCACTATAACGAAATTAGTCGAATGTTCCAACGTAAACAAAAGTCAAAAACCTCGTAAATGGATTGCCTAGGGCTCGGTTGTTTTCAATGTTTTCCCCGCTAGCGTTCCGTTTGGTCACGGCTCACCAGAATTCTTTCTATGGCCCATATCCAAAATTAGAATTGTTTATACATGTATTTATTTTATTACAAAATCAAAAATTATTAAAAAAAATCAAATCAGCTTCACACTGTATCCCGCACACAGCATGGTAGGCAGAGGGAACCTAGCGTTAAGACACTCCGTTCCCCACTTTCTGCCGAATTCTGGAGGCATTGCGTTTTGAGTGGCAGAACTCAACGTCGCGTTTAACCTCGACACCAGAGCGAAGAAATGGAAATATAAATTTATGTCAATATTTCATCTCCTCGAGTGGGGATTGAACCCACAAACAGTCACACCTTGTGCCACTGCGCCACGACTGGTCTCTACTGTTATTGTTTACTTAATATAAAACATAAATATTTTTTATCGAGATTATTTTTTCTCAACCATAATAAATAATTAATTCATACATTTTAAAGCTTAATTTATAATTTATTTTTGAAACTTAACAAAAGAGTATCCATTCATATTACATTATTACAATAATGTAAATACTTCAATCTGCAGCCCAACTCCACTCTGAGAACAAACAACTAAGTCCTTTATAAGAATAAACATTTAACGTTAAGACAATTTTCAAATGTATTTTAAAAGCAAAGTAACTCAACTATTCCAATGCTTTTGGCATTCTTACGAGTTCGAGGCAGTTCAACAAAGTTTATGACTGCACTCTATTGATTTTGGAAGATTTTACAACTTGGACTATTTGAGCGAAGGATGTTTTAGTTTTAGGAGAATATTATATACATTGTTAGATACTTGTGATGCAGTTCAATGTTTGATAGCTCACGTGATGGTTGTGGGTTCGATGAATGCTTAATGTAACAGTATGGACCTTTGGTATGAAATATTAAAAGAAATGCATGGCAATACACATAAATAACATAGTTAAAATAAATAAATAAGTCAGCTTCACGCTGTATCCCGCACACACCAGGGTAGGCAGAGCGAACCTAGTGTTAAGACACTCCGTTCCCCATTTTCTGCCGAATTCTGGAGGCATTGCGTGTTGAGTGGCAGAACTCAACGCCGCGCTTTACATCGACACCAGAGCGAAGAAATGGAAATATAAATTTAAGTAAATATTTCATCTCCTCGAGTGAGGATCGAACCCACAACCAGTCGGTTTTAGAGTCACACTTTGTGCCGCTGCGCCACGACGAAACTCAGCGTTACTTAGTGTTATCGAAGCTGATATTTTTAGCTAAGGGTACTAAAGAAGGTAACGTTGGCCTATTATATAGTATTGGATTCAATCTCGTGGTGTGCTTACGAAGCGCAAGCGATGCTTGTATAGCGTTTGACATATGTATATAAAACGGCTTCTATAGTGGAACTCCGGTGTATGTAATAGTGTCTACCTGTCTCTTACGAGTCCGTGGTGCTGTTTTATGTCCTGGAACTCTGGTGCATGCAGTAGTATCCACCTATGGGCGTCTAACAACTTGTTTTAATTTAGAATACACAGTTATAGTAGAGAGGAAGATAGGACGCGTTCTTGGCTTTTCTTCGGAAGAGCTTCTAGTTATGAAAAGGTAACATTATCAAGTTTTAGTTATTTAAATAAACTTCTGACGGCAAATATCTTATTTGATTGGTCTAAAAGCATTATTTTAAACTTAGGTATGTATTGTAAATATAACTTTCTTAACACCTGAATCTCTAACAGATTTTGGGTTACTCACGATCAAAACGTTAAAAGTTCTAACCACAACACACATCACCAACCAAAACACTATTAATTGAATCACATTTTTAACCATGTTTAGGGAATCAATTGCATCATGATCAGTAATTTTAAATTTCTTCATTCTATTAATTTCTTATCTCTCTCTGAATAATCGGTAGCGTTGAGTTCCGCTACCCAACACACAATATCTCTAAGATGTGCTGAATGTGGAAATCTAAATTGTCTTTGCTTACACCAATAATAATATAGGCGGAATATAAAATAAGTAGGTACATTCTGAACATAAGTTTCTTAAAGGCTTGCGAACTAACGCGTAACTCGATACTTTCGTAATACGCTGTGTGAGTTTTTTCTATTTGCTACAAATAAGCTTTATAGACTTAATAAGCTTACGCTGTAAGTTGTTTTCTACTTTCCTTATTCTTTGTATTGTTTTACTTGACGAATTGAATATAATATTAAAATTTTGTAAAAATTATACAATTCGATTGTAAAATTTAATGAAAAAGGAAATGTGATGCGTTTAAGCAACATAGTAACTAAAAATGAATTAAAGTTGGAATGTCATTGATATATTTAGGAAAGTTTTTTATCTTAGCTTAATCCTGACATAGAAGTGGAGGCAGAGGGATTCTGAGAGCCTAGTGCTAAGATACTCCGTTTTCCATTAAGACACCTTCATTTCACAAATTTCTGCCGAATTTTCTAGGCATTGCGTGTTGAGTGGCGGAACTCAACGCCGTGCTTTGCCTACTAAAACAAAAAAACTATTTTAGGTTTACAATTTTCTTTTATAAAATCTAAAATAAAAAATTTAAACAAAAATTCCTATCTATTTGACGTGCTCGTAGCTCTCCAAAAAGAGTAAATTGTAATACAAACAGAACACTGAATCAAGTGCGCCCTTTCTAATCATATATGGTCTGGCGGGCGCGAATAAACGGCACGCTTAAAGCAAAACGAACTAGGTTTGGTTTCCTCCATGATGTTTTATAAATAAATGTAAATAGAAATGCGTTTTGGTATTTATTTGTTTGGAATGTTATATATAAAAATTAAATAGTTTCTATATTGATCTTTATTGAAACCAATTTTAAGACAGTGTCTTTTTCTTTTATTTCGCTTTTCGTCTTCTTTTTTTTGTTTTTCAAGCTGGATATAAAAATTAAAATCTAAAATTATATTCCGCACATGGGTAGGCAGAGGGAACCTATTGTTAAGACACACCGTTCCCCACTTTCCACTGAGTTCTGGAGGTATGCGTGTTGAGTGGCGTACTCACTCAACTCAACGCCGCGCTTAGCCTCGACACCAGAGCAAAGAAATGAAAATATAAATGTAAGTAAATATTTCATTTCCTCGAGTGGGGATCGAACCCAAAATCAGTCGATTTTACAGTCACACTTTGAGCTCCTGCACCACAACTGGCCTCAAAAAGGAAAAGAAGAGAGATAGATATAATTTATTATATAAATTATTATTCTTATACTTCAACATTACATTCAACTGTTTGTAATTCTTAGTATGCTAAATGTATAGAATGAATTTAAAGAATACAACATATAATTTGTAAAAGGGACTACTGACCAGGAATAGATTTGGAGTTATTTGTCTCTTTACAATTTGTTAAAAGGTCTAATGGTCGGGACTGTCTTTAATTTTCATCAATCATCATTTCTATAAAATACTTTAATAATATAAATTTGGTACTTGCCGATCCAACCGAAAACGCGATGGACGAAGTAGTTTAGTAGTTTCGTCTTATATCAAAATTTGGCTCTACGTTAGCTCTATCCTCACCTTTACCAAGAAATAAAAATAGATAAATAAAATGTTACTAATTTAGAAAACATATAAAACTTTACTTATTTAGAAAACGTATAAAAATTTGAACGTAGCGGGACTCGAACCCACGCTTCCTGAAAACCGACCAGGCGCCCAGACCACTAAGCCATACGTTCTGGAAGTAGCGAGACACGAACCCGTGAATAACACTTTAAAAAGCAAATGCTCTTGCATAAAATTTGTAATAATTTAAAAAAATCTCATTATTTAATCTTTCTCAATAAATGGACTATCCAACACAAACTGTTTCTATTTAATTTTAATTGAATCAGTTTTAAGATTAGCGCGTTAAACCAAATTATTTTTTTCAGCTATATAATATTAGCGTATATATTATATACATACATTTATATTAAAAAATAACTAAATTTTATGCAATTTATTGAAAATCACAGTCAAACGTTAAATAGCCATTTCTCATGGTGTGATGAACATTGAGCAGGTACCGTATTTGTTCGGAATGTAAATCGGACGGACGTACTGCAATTTCGGTTTGTTAGCGATTTCATTTACTAAATAATATAGAGTGGTTGTGCTTGCAGCCAGTTAATAAATAGAATAAAGCAATATTTTTTTTCTATTTTTTTTTCTATTATCTACACTTATATAACGGAATATATGATACGGAAGAGTTTGTTTGTTACGCTAAAACCTCTGGATCTACTGGTCAGATATACTTTTTATTGATTTTGTATAAAAGTAGATACTACTACTTCGTACATTTATAAATATATATGTATAAGTATTGTATGAAAAAAAAATACTCAATTTTATTAGTTCTAAAAAAAAGTCCGCGACACCGTATATCTGTCTGTTATAAAAAAATCACTATAACGCATTATGTAACATACGTAAAATTATTGAAAATTGCAAAATGATATTTCACCGTTTTATTTGATATGGATATTGAAACTTACGCGCGAAAGTTATTTCATGAAGATAAATAAGCTTTGGGCTTTTATAGTATTTAATTTGTTCGTATGCTTTTTGAGAAAACGTAAAATGAAAATAATTCAACGCTCTGTTTACATTTTCTTGCAATTTCTCAGAATTATGAAAAAAAAATTGAATGCATAATTTATATAATCAATATAAAAAAAAGATAAAATAAAAATCCAATTTCCAATTTCATATAATATGTACGTGTCTGTAATACATTTTATTTCAAAATGATATAAATCGCCATAAATTATAAAGTACACCAAGACAATCAAAAACAAACTTAAAAAAAAGGCAATTAAAACAATTTATACTCCAATAACGTGACACAGAAACATCTCCCACATTCCATATTAACGACTCAAGAGCACTTAAAAATCTTTTTCAAAGTTTATTCGATATTGGCTTAGCTTTGTTATTTCGCTCATTACAGTGCCTACTTGCCGTGATGCTCATACAGCGAAGAACTACCCTACATGGCTTGTATTGTGTTCCCAGCTATTGTTTTAACGGTTTTATTAGTTTGACCTATATAGGTAGTGGATTCGATTTTCCCCCTTCAAATGTCCAATGATTGATGCGTGTTTTATAGACGTACTCGTATGTATAAAAACTCGATGACAATATTCCACACTGCCACTACGCTGTGGTATTTTCGTAATTGATTGATCTATATCAAACTGTGTTTTAATATCCTACCAATATAATGGATGTTATGTGGGGAATTTTTTTAATGAATTTTTTTATGATAGCCATTTTCGGTTTGTGGAATTTATGTGGAAAGCAATTAGTTTACGCGCTGTGTATTAATTTTATTATTTAAACAGAATATATTGTAAGATTTTTTTTGTCTCCTGAAATAAGTGCCGGTAGAGAAATTTTACCTCATGCCGCTCTTATTGAAAATACTTCTTCCTATATTAGGTGGAGATCCCATCGTTTAAAACTGTAGGGATTAGATTTTCTAATGAAACTTATATTTAAGAATGATACATGATAGTAGAATAGATTACACTAGGGTTGCCCAAAAAAATCCTGCCGCAA
>DWQW01013236.1:0-10345 GCA_018249695.1 Heliconius erato demophoon | reverse complement strand
AAGAAATTCAAAAAAAATCTTTTTGCTTTCTATTAGTCTTTTTAAGTGTCCCTCTATCCATTTCAGTCAAAATTACTAAATGTACAGACAAAATATTTTTACTGTCTTATTATATATAGAGATTATGTAGTAGAGTTCTAAGGTTCAAATCAGTCTCTCGTTTTTATTTGATTCGTTCGTTTCCTTAATAAAGATGAGCGTGATGCTTTTCTGTTAGCTTTCATGTCTAATATTAATAGTTATATTTTATACTAGCGGCCCGCCCACGGCTTCGCCCGCTTAAAATACATGATTATTGATTTAATAAGCAGAATTGATTGACAACTATAATGACTAAAAGTCATTATAGTTGATATGTGATATGATTTTCTTATTACTTTAATCTGTAATATTCTAATATGATTTTTTTACGACATTATCGTAATTTCTATAAGAATTTTTGTTTGTCGAACTAAAAAATATGACCAATGTTGATATTTGATATTCATAAAACATACAAGCTAATTATTTATTATATCAATGTAACATTACATTTTTTTTATTTATGTTATGTTTTTTAAGGCTCTGTTAAATGTGCTGATGTCACTTAATAATTATTGTACTGCTTTAGAAACAGCCTTAAATGTAAAATTATAGTTTTGGGTAAGGATTCATAATATTCTTTGAAAAATAACTGTAATGTTGGCATATTAACTCCTGTACAGTTTTTAAATTAGTTACACATATTAATAGCTAAATGTACAATTGGTAAATATGTAGTTATTACAGAGTAGTTACACGTGGAAAGGATGTTTTTAGACACTTTTATATAGATTTATTTCAAACGAACGAACGAACCAAAAAATTTTTATATTTACTTGATATCTCTTTGAAGATCAAATCGTTCTTTATCTCTATGTTGCATTAATTACGACTTAAACTTAACTGTTATGATTTATGAAGGTAATCTCCACTAACAATTCAATTTTTTTTACTTTATTGTATAAAATATTGTATAATAGTGCTTCAAGAAAATATATTTTTATCAACAGTCATATAACCAAGACGTTTCGAATGTCCTTCTTTAGCCAGCAATCTTACCAGCGCGATTGCTATATAACATTCGCAGGCAAACTAATGCCTTGAGTTCATTTAAATGACGATAACTTTTTTTTAATGAACCGATTTTGATGAACCGAACTTTAGTAGTTAAGTTGAGTTAAAACAAAGCAATTGGTGAAACTTTTAGGTAAATCCGTTCAGTACTTTCAGAGCAACATGTGGACATACATATCGACAGAGAGACAGATAGATAAGAAATTAAAAAAAAAATTGCTTTCTATTATTCTTTTCAAGTGTCCTTCTATCCATTTCAATTAAAATTACTAAATGTACAGACAAAATATTTTTACTGTCTTATTATATATAGAGATAGGCCTAGTTATAGTTAAAAAAAACAAGCTATATATATATTATAGAGATGGGAAACGTGTTTGAAAAAATGTGAAAAAGATCACATTTTCCAAGAATACAAATATAAAATGTTATGAGAATATTAAAGAAGAAAGACATATTAAATACCTGTATAAAAATAATGGTACACTTTTATAAAATACTATAAAAAAAATCATATTTATTAAAAAGGTCTTTATGATTATTTATCTGTATTTTTAACTGGCACAATAATTATATTTTATAATGTATATGTATTTATTAAGTACGTTAATAGCAACTTTACTCTAATTTTAAAGGCAAAAGAAACTAGTTTCAAGTTTGCTGTCCGCTTTCTGTAAAGACTTGAAATAAAGAATATTAACTAATTACTATAGTATAATACTAGAGGCCAGTCGTGGCGCAGTGGCACAAAATGTGACTGTATAACCGACTGGTTGTGGGTTCGATCCCCACTCGAGGAAATGAAATATTTATTATATTTCATTTCCTCGAGTGGAAATCGAACTCACAACCAGTCGCGTTTACAGTCACACTTTGTGCCCCTGTGCCACGACTGTTCTATTGTATTAAGTAATTAAAAAAATGAAAGCCCAGATTGTCTTCACTAAGTTTTATCATCAATATTACTAAATCCTAAATTTTGAATTGATTTTGATTAATGACAGTTTAAGTTTAATGTTCTTATAATTTTAATATTTTTGTAAAATAAATTATGCAAACACCTTAATTGCATATTGTTTGTTTATTTCTCGCTACGTTCTTATTTTAGTTAAGTAATCTTGAATTAAGTAGATTTTACGATTTTTATATTAACTTTTTATAGCTAGCTAGCTAGTAGATAGCTACATAAAATATCAAAACTATCCATTTTTTGTTTCATGTTTTTTTAAAGCCCAATTAAAAAAGCTTGTTTTATTATTAGTTCAACGCTACAGACACTTGGTCCGTACCCTTTTTTGCCTTATTATTATAACTAATTTGTTATCGTTTATATATAAATATACAATGAATACCTATTATAAGGAAATATTATTTTTGTCTTTACATTCTTTTTATAAATTCTATTTAGATCTAAGGTGATAAGCAAGTGTTAGTATAATTTCACACATTACAACATATACTTAGTTATATTGTTATATAATACACATCCAAACATAGTTTTAATATATTTCATATGTTATAAGAAATATATGAAACAATAATAAAAAATATATATATTATTAAATTTATAAAAAAGTTATACGTTTTGCAAGTAAAGATGAAAGATTGACATTAAGATAATTATATTCAATTCCACTAAAAATACATTTTAAGTTGAATTTTATATATATGAAAATAATGACAAGGTATAAATAGAACAGACATAGTGTCTGTAGATCTATAACATTAATTTGGAAACTTAGTACAGTTCTTAAATATCACTACAAGTCGCGACGTTTGTGCCTCAAAAGTCACTCTCAACCTTATAATAGTTGCCTCTGAAAGTAATTACACGAACGACTCGAGTCCATTTGCAACGTACCTATTTAAATTTACGCTAAACGCACCTTGAAATGGCGGCGTACTGAAATAAGAACTTTAAGATGGAGTTTCAACTGCGCTGGAAAAAGTTATTACGGTGGATATTTTCTGTACGTATATTTGTGTTTTGTATAAAATATAATAATTGAAGCCGTCGTGGCCCAGGGGTGCATACGTGTGACTGTAACACGACGGTTTTGGGTTCGTTTCCCACTCGGGAAAATGGATTTTTGTTTGTTTATATTTTCATTTCTTCGCTTTGGTACCAAGGCAAAGTGCAGGGTCGATTTACGCCACTCATCTCGAAATGCCTCAACATATAGGTAGTAGGGAACAGAGTGTCTTAATATTAGGTTCCCTTTGGCTAGCTTACTAGCATTTCTATTATAAAATAAAAAGAAAAATATATATACGATTTATAGCAGCGAAAAATATTTTTGTTACATATTCATTGCATATAAGGAAGAAAATTGACCTAGTTATATTGTGTTATTTTCTTTCACGTATATTCTACAACATACAACATTCTACGGAAATAACGTTAAGACGACATTAATTAATGAATATTAACTATTGCGAAGGTGTTTTTATAAAGATATTCATTTTATTTTTATTTAAATTTGCTTCACGTGGTATGTTTTTTTTTCACGTTGTATCTTGTACATCTTTTGCATGCGGGACACAACCGTAGGCAGGGGGAACCTACTCTACGTTTCGAGACATTGCATTTGGTCTTATTATCAGAATAAAAATCGGACAAGCGCGAGTCGGGCTCGCCCACCAAAGGTTTCGTACAAAAATTGGATGTCTCGAGCTTTTTCTGAAAGTCAAGCTTAGCTTAGCCAGAGCCCTTTTATCTGATACCTGAGAGCGTTCCTGAGATATCGGCTTTTGACAGACAGACAGACAGACAGACGATAGAATGACCTTGTAAGGATTCCTTTTTTACTTAAAAGGTACGGAACCTTAAAAATAAAAAAAAGATCAGTCTCGAGTGGGAATTGAACCCATAACAGCTGTACAACGACGGCCCCTAATATTTATTTGTGAGCAACCTGAGATTTTATTACATTCAACCACAAACAAATAAATCACAGAACACGTATCCACCAACCTATACGGTTGTATATATTGCATGTGCTCTACGCTTAGTCACTAAACAGAGTGAGCTCACCTACATCGAGGTTTGAAGGTTAACCATCGAATTTATTTCGAAAAGGGTGTTGTTAGCTTATCAAACACTACAGGCAACACCATCAATATTTGATTCGCTATCGAGCAAACGAATTCAATGAATGAAATGGCTGATTCTATTAATACAGAGAATTGTTGACTTCTGTGTAAACAAGGTAGCGGTTGTAAAATAAATATTGTATTTTTAGGATTTCGTACCACAGAAGTTATAAAACGGAACCCTTGTTAATTTGAGAGCGTTATAGCATTTAATTGACACGCTACATGAAATAAATTCAAAACTTCTGTTATTATATTTACTGTTTTTTAGTATTATTTAAAATTAAGGACAGTAAAATATTTTTAGAAGACGTATACAAATTATGAATATTTCAACGTAGCTGGACTTGAACCCGCGCCAATTGCGAACTTTCTAAACGCTTTTACCACTAAGCTATACTTTTTTATCAAGGGTTGTAAATTGGAATCCTGCAACGGTAAAACGTATATAGGATTTCAAATTAATATTTCTTATGTTTTATTTTTTATTTCACCACTCCTTAATACTAAATACACAAATAGACCAAACAGGCAAGAATTTTATTAAATTGAGGTTAATTATGTAATATCTTAAAATTAATAGTTGAATTAACACTTATTTGGTACACGTAAGACATCAGTCTTTAAACTTTTGTAAGTTAGGAAGTACTTCCCTTAGACCTACTACCTTTAAATTATGTATAGTAAAAAAAATGTGGTACTGAATTATATAATAACATCGCCATCATCATACACCTTTAAACTAAATTCAAAGTTTATCTTTAGTCTATATTAATATTTTTTTAGTTCAACTTTGAAAGTCCAGAGAAATGTTATCTGTGTATGTTTCTTGTAATTCTCATAATGATGCACCAAATGTCTTTGCCTAACATCTCATTTTGTTTTATAGCGCCGTGACCACCATTTTTATTGCATACGTGCATGCTCTTGCTCATACTGTCTCTAATTTGGCCATAAATCGCAGTAATTTGTTACATATACCTGTACATAACAGAAGGTCATTAAATTATTATTTACTTTATACGTAAATTTGTAATTAAAATGTTAATTCAATTGTAAAAAAAATAATAAAAATAGCTGTATCGTGGACAGGGACGTGTGTTGTAGGTAAATACGTATATGTGAAACGATGCCCGACGTTTAAAAATTAAACTAACTTCGTAGCTTCCTCGATTCAATGAAAAGTTATATATAATTTCTATATGCAGCAAAATCATCTTAAAATGGCACAGTTATATATATGTATTGGTTTATTAAAATTTACTTGAAGAGTATTAAAGGTTATAAAAATAAACATTGAATTAAATTTCAAACTTACTTTAAAAAAATAATAATATAAGATTAATTATTCTGGTGGGGTTAAGTAAATGGGTTCGTGATCAGTGTCTGTTGTCAATTTGATGGAAACGGCGTCTTATAAATTATATAACGATAAACAAAGTGTACATATAAAAGCTTATATGAGTGTATGTTCTAAACGTGTTTCTTACGAGATCCCGAGTTATTGTTTATATCACAATTTTCAAGTAGTTACAAGTTAAAATAAAGTATGTACAAGTTAATATAATATTTTCAGGCATCTTTCTATCAAGAACCTTAAAGAGATATATTTGTCACCTTTCATTTCTTCTTGATACTGTCGCAATAAAGGGAATTTATAATTATCAACAGCAAAATAACAAAATTTATGGGCACATCTGACACTGAGTAGAAAAACGTATCAATGAAATCCATTTTCAATAAAAATAGTACTATTTTTGCGTGACCTTTTTATGTCATTAAAATACAAGAAATATGATTAAGGTCATTCAGATATTTTATATTCAAAAGGTATCCTCAATTTCATTTCACTATGACCGCCGGAATGGCGGGATAAGAGCCCGATCCTGACTTTCAATTAAAATCGAGATTGGCTGTTCAGATGCGGTATTACAGGTATTATTTACTGTATTTAGAAAATAATTGGACTGTGTTCTCTGTAAAACTGTGTATTTCTGTAAAAATACATATAAAAAAAGATATTTATATAAAAATGTTAATCATAGACCATGATATTTGATGTTTGGGGACAGGGGTGTGCTCAGAGTGCCCTTCACCTTAAAAGGGCCACCCTTGTTTGACCTCTTCACGCTCTAATGATTTTGCCGTTTTTGGAGAAAAGCAAAGACCATTTTGATAATTTTAAAATTCTAAGCGAAATGTGTGTTGAGTTTCTACATATTTTTATTTAAAGCCTACATTTTGGACAATACAAAAATATTTTATACATAGCATTAGTTATTTTTTTTTCAAATAAACTATTATGTATCAGATTTTACATTAAATATTTTACGTAAATAAAAAAAATAATTAATCCAACCATTGATTAAAAATATTATTTATATATATAGAGATTTTTTAAATATGTAAACACCACGTTAATCTTCATTTAGCCGTAACGACCGGAAATTAATTACAGTATCATATGAGTAAGTTCAGGGCCGACGTCAACTAGTGCTCCCCATTGTTCCATATTTCTGAGCCACTGACGCGGGACCATTAGCTTGTAATGTGGCGGAAAATTTAATGACCTGGCGACCGACGCTTATCGATTTCTGACCAGAGGCTGTTGGGAGAAGTACAACAGTTAAAATAGGAATCTAATTATAATTACGAAAATAAAATAGTATGTTCTTGTAAACTTTTCAAGATGTGAATACCATTTTAAACATTTTTAAAGTGTTATTCCACATTTAGGAAAGAAAAATACTTATTTAGAAAACGTATAAAAGTTTGAACGCAGCGGGACTCGAACCCGCGCCTCTTGGAAACCGATCAGGACCTGTGAGTCCCGCTGCGTTCAAATTTTTATACGTTTTCTAAATAAGTATGTTAATACTATTTGGTAACATTTGATGATAAAAAATGTAGAGCATATCGCCTATGTATTTAAAAAGCTTTTTGGTCTTTCAATGTTTCTTGCCTAACAACACCACGAATCCATATTTATAAAAAATACATACAATAGAAATATTTTTTCCGGCTTTGTGTAAAAAAATGCTATTCAGTAATTATTATTGTTCAACTTTACGTATATCATCCTATTTTTTTAGAAACATCTTTTTTTTTTCGAGGCCATTCGTGGCGCAGGGGCACAAAGTGTGACTGTAAAACCGACTGGTTGTGGGTTCGATCCCCACTCGAGGAGATGAATTCTTCGCTCTGGTGTCGAGGCAAAGCGCGGCTTGAGTTCTTTCAATCCAATCTCTAGATTGGATTGATATATGAAACAATCTAAGATTGACGTTGGAGATAGGTTATTAATATTGGGCGTAAGAGGAGAATCAAACGGATAATGTGTGACTCATGACTGGCAGATATAGACCGTACAAAAACTTTATAAACCTGATGATTCTCCTCTTCGGCCGCTATTAGCATCATCTTCCTAACATTCTCTGAGGAGACATTGTATATAGTTTTTCTGACCACATATTTTATTCCTCCACGACAACATTAAACGGCGTGTTACAGATATAATGAAAGTCAATAAAAATAATAAAACATTATATTTTTATTAATAAAGAAAATTTATTAGGTAACATACAATAAATAAGGTAATATACTCGTACAATTCGCATTCATAGTTTATTTTAAATATAATTAATTATTTAATTTGGGCTTAAAATTATGAAACAATTCGTAACAAATTAAATCATCTTTTAATTAGCAAGCATCGTGTCCATTTATTTTCACTCAATTCACAGCCACTGCATAATTTTAATTCTGTTTCATATTGAGGTCACACTGTAACATTAAATTAACTTAATCGAATTTAAATATGTTACATTTAACCTTTTCTATATTATTTCGTACTAATTAAATAAAACACGTGAAATCTCCAATTAAAAAGATATAGGAGATGGTGTTATTGTGGTCACCTCAGCTATCGTGGCCCCCCTTGATATCTGTTATTAAAAGTCACACTATTTAGTGAACCTTTTTTTAAACAGAACATTAGTATGACAATATTAAAATTAAATACAAAAAAACCTTATGAGAAGGCAGCGCATTTCCGTATTTTACGAAGCAGCTTAAACCTGCACTCGTCAAAACTTTTTAATGTGCTGCAATTATTTCAATAATTCAATAATTCACAAAAGTGAATATCAAGTCATAGCTGCAAAGAGATTATGTTTAATTAACATTTTAATTTTTAATTTAATTATATTGGTAATCTTATCCCTTTATATTGCTTGCAATATGGTCCCGGCTGCTATATAATATACAGATATGGTATATATATATTCTTTATTGCACTATAAAAAAATAAATAAAATAAAGTTACAGAAATGAGGTTAACAAAGATGGACTTATCTCTAAAAGAGATTTCTTCCAGTCAACCTGTGGAAGTGGGTGAAATAAACATATAGCGGGATGGCAAAATTGTGCAATTTTCGAAAAGATTTTTTAACATAAATATGATATATTAAAAAAATATATATATATACCTACATACACATACATACATACATACATGAATACATACATATTATACATACAATACATTAATACTAATATAATTATGAAGTTCTTTTTTTTTTTTTTTGAATATATAACTTGTTAACCGATGCCAAGAAAAAAAAATTGTCCCTAGTTATCAATTGTGCGAATCTTTGCTATCAGGAGAAATAAAAGCATAAGCGGCCGATAGAGAGGATGTCGCCAGCAGTTCTAGCCGGTACCAGATAGATGTGATATCCAGCACAAGCTCCAATGATGAAAAAGTTGTAAAACTCAACTGAATGTATTGAAAATGACCGGAGAAGAGTGGATTCAGCGTCAGATCTATAATTTATCAACCCGGACTATGCAGCCGAATTAAATCTGCGATTTTTGTCATTAAGTTTAATACATTTAATTTGGGTAAAGCCATATAATTTTCTGTTGATCTCAAATTGTTAAATTTACGTTTATTCGGTATATACATATTTTTATATATTCTGTCGCGTTCTTTTTTTCTTCTATAGTCAATCATGTATAGATAAATAAATATCGAAGTCGGTGATGTATTATTTTAATTTGTTTTCTTTACAATTTTAATACTAGAGCTCAAAAACAAAAAGGGAGGCTACATTACTACCTCCTCCCTATCTATACTTATAAGATATTTAAGTTACATTTAAGAAGTTAAAGTGATAAATCACTGCGTCTTATTTTGTGTCCATTTTCGATCTATAAAATGTTAGATGTAAGTGAAACAATAATAACATAAAAAATCGAATCAAATCATTGTGTGTAGATAGATATTTCCTAACAACGCCATAATTGCACGTAAACTACTCTTATTAATATTTTGAATAAAAAAAATATCATCTGTAAAGTAATGTAACATTCTAGGGCGTACTACAAGATTTATGAGAGGGCTTCTCAAATACGTTCTTTAATGTGACTTCCCAAACGTTTACATTTGGTGATTGCGTTCCTAAATAAATCTTGCTTCAATAATAAAATGGTTACTACTATGTTTGCAAAAATGTATGTATGTATATACAGACATAACATAATATGGACAAATTAATAGTAAATTATATGTATAACAATTTAAATATTTTTAGGGTTCCATACTCGCCACCCTATTTCTAAGACGGCCGTCTGTCTGTCTGTCATTGTCGCCAGGACAGTGTCTCATGAACTGTGATAATTAGAAATTTGAAATTTTCACAGATTATGTATTTCTGTTGCCGCTATAATAACAAATATTAAAAAACGGAAGAAAATAAATAAAAGTTTCCCATATAAAATAAATAAATCAGCTTCACGCTGTATCCCGCACACTGCAGGGTAGGCAGAGGGAACCTAGTGTTAAGACACTACGTTCCCCACTTTCTGCCAAATTCTGGAGGCATTGCGTGTTGAGTGGCAAAACTCAACGCTGCGCTTGTCCTCGACACCAGAGCGAAGAAATGGAAACATAAATTTAAGTAAATATTTCATCTTCTCGAGTGGGGATCGAACCCACAACCAGTCGGTTTTACAGTCACACTTTGTGCCCCTGCGCCACGACTGGCCTCATTTTTATACGCAAGCGAAAATAGCAGTGAATCCTATCAAATATTTTGCTTGAAACTGTATAAATAAATAATATAAATACTTGCATATTTTTCCACATTAAACAAAC
>DWQW01013235.1:0-10346 GCA_018249695.1 Heliconius erato demophoon | reverse complement strand
TCACTTATCATCTTCCACGGGTTGGCTGGAAAAGATAAGAGATCTTTAGATGATATCTAGAGATAGCCTACCATTGCAAACAAATTCCCTATTATGTACAATAAAAATTATAATATACATTTAATCAGAAGCCAGACGTGACACAGGGGCACAAAATGCGACTTCAATGTGACTAGTTGTGGGCTCGATTCCAACTCGAGGAAATGAAATATTTAAAATTTTATTTTTTTCGCTCTGGTGTTAAGGTGGAGCGCGGCGTTGAGTTCCGTCACTCAACCTGCAACGCCTCCAGAATTCTGCAGCAAATGGGAAACGGTGTGACTTAACACTAGGTTCCCTCTGCCAATACATCTGTGTGCGAGATACAGCGTGAATAAAACAGACACTCCAAAACCCCATGACAGCCTTACATCAGAAAACTGCTATTGACACCTAAAACCACCCGCCACGTCCCGCCTCTCTGTTTATATTACAGATCAATAAACAGGTGAATATGACGTCTATTGCCTTTTCTTATCACCGGCATCGTGTTGTGTAACGATTGTAGTTACTTTTCTTTGTTATGTGTACTCTTTGAGGAGTTTTCTTATACATATTTCGTCGCCTATCATTTATCTTGTGTGGTATAAATACACAATTTAGTTTTTTCGCGTTCCCGTGGAAAAATCGCCTTCCAGTGCTCCACCACATTCTTTTCCTGATGAAACACACCCAACATACATACGAGTGCACGCCAAATTTTTAGGATGTATCTGTTACGGCTATACACAACACTGTGTATCAGCCACTCAGTAACGGATTTATTTTATATAGATAAGTTGCAAATACCCGCATTCAGTAGAGAACAGTGATGTCCAAATCAAATTAATCTGTTGTACGGTAATAAAAAGCGCGTCACTCGAGCTCAGATAGAGCTGACGTTAAAATCACGGCCGCAAACACCGCGCGGTTAAATCGAGAGGCAAATGGCCGTGTGTTTGCTTCATTATTTATTCAGAATAATTAAACGAGGCTCTCCAGTGTCCTCGTTAATAAAATGCTTATTTTTTTTCAGTATAGAGACCTAATGTGGAAGATCAGTCGAGGGAATATTTTTTATTTTGTTGCTCTGGGAACAAAACAATGCGCGGTGTTTTAAGTCACAATATCTCACATATTAGGGCGGAAAATGGGACACGGGCCTACGTGAAGCATTTTTTTATTTTTGCGTGAAGTCGTTTTTTTATTTTTAACCGACTTCTGTAAAAGGAAGGAGATTATCAATTCGATTTTTTTTTATGTTAGTTACCTCAAAACTTTTGATTGGGTGAACCGATTTTGATGATTTTTTTTTGCTTAAAAGTGCTGGTGCTTCTTGCGTAGTCCTGTTTTAATTTGGCCCATTTCTGATAATGTTATCCATAAAAAATAAAGTAAGTCTAAATATTACATCAGGTATTTGAGCGACATATGGACTAATAACTCAACAACAGGCCAACCGATTTCGATGTCTCTTTTCATATTGGAAAGAATACACGTCAAAGGTAGTTTGTTGAGAATTTGGTTATGTTATGATGGATCCGGCTAAAGTCGGTTTTTTTATAAAAAAATTTTACAATATAGGTTCGGATTCAGATGAAGCTGACGTTAAAATACGTAAAAACTGCACTATTAAATCAATAGGCAAATAGCCAATAATTAATATAATATTTAATAGCAAATAATTTTTGAATAATTAAGAGAGCTTTTGGTTTTTACTCATTCACTTGATGACCTATTTACAAAAGTTCTACGTAACATATTGGAATTAAAAGCTTAAATTGTGCAGCTCATTTCGAGGTTAAAGTAAATTTTTGCCATAGTGAACTTTTTAGCGCAAAATATCAATTTTGTTGGGGAATGTTATGTAAAATCTTTTTATTTTACTACTTTTTTAGTTTCACTCTTCAGCGCTTCAACGGTTTGCCTCGTTACCACTTCATATCAAGAAAATGAAAGTATTAATTGTTTCATATGCTCGTGAGGGAATCGAACCTATAACTTCTCTCCACGTGCTATACTTCAAAAAGCGCGTCTATCTCCACCTTAAAAGCTAGTAATGCACCTGTAGCTCCTTTGATGCTACACCGGGTCATGGGCGGCGGTAATCACTTAAAATCAGGTGACCCATATGCTCGAGCGCCTTTTATTTCTCGTAATAAAACCGGACAAGCGTGAGTCAGGCTCCCCCACCGATGATTCCGTACAAAAATTGGAAGTCTCGACCTTTTTTTTAAATTCAGGCTTAGCTTAGCCAGAGCCCTCTTATCTGATACCTCACTTGAACTAGCGGCTTTAATACCAAATTTTGCTTAGTAAGCCATACGTTCTTATGAACGTTCAAAAGTATTCATCAAAAACAGTTATTATTCTCAAAAACTTACCTGTGTATGTGGCTGAGCATGTACTGTCAAATGAGCACGCAAAGCCAGATGCAACCTCAACGTAACATGCCCATGTGCATTAGCAGATCGACACGCCCATCGTCCATCATCAGAAAGCTCAGCTCGTCTAATGGTGAGAGCATCTGAAGATATGCTGTATCGGCCTCCACCTTCACCCTCTCGGATCTCTCGGAGAACGCCGCCAGGTGTTTCTCGGTACCATCTAGGGAATATATGTATATATGAATAATATTGTTTATAAATTATATAAAATTGATATTGCTTGTGCATTTTGGACTAAACGTTATGATCTTGGATGAAAATTCTTCGTTCAAAACGAAGCATTACCGGTGTATGGGTGAAAGAGTAACTTAAATGACAAAAATGGGCATGTATCAAAGTCAGCTATATATTTATGCTCAGTATCTGCGTAAGTATATAGCGTATAAACATAAACAATACATCAAGTTTGATAAGCACCAAATCACACTGCATCCTGCTTATAGGATGGTGGGCAGAGAGAATCTGGGAATCTAGTGATAAGGTTTCTTAATACTAGGTTCCCTGACACTTCGGACACTTACTACAAACTACATATACGTGATTAATCCTGTATTAGAATTATGTTTAAGTATAAATTATGATTGTAGTAAGGCAGTAGTAGGTACAGGTGTTTTGGCGTTCTGGTGATATATCCAAATTGGTCCAATGTAGAGATTAGACTATAACTACACTCTGTTTACTTGTCTATTGCCATGAGGAAGATACGTTAAAATAAGAAGTAGAAACAGAAAAAAAGAAAAAAGAAAGAGAAAACATCTGCCTGTGACGATTATAGGTTCAATTTCGTCGCTCAACATGCATTATCTCGCAGGAGCCATACGGTATATGTGGGATGACTGGTATAGGAAACCTGGTATAGGGTAGGAAAAATTAGGTTTATCTTCAATCCTGCAGTGTCAAGACAATCTGATTTCCAAAAATATTTTTTTGTACTCTGTTTACATTTTATAGATAACATGAATTAGAAAAGCTAGATCTAGCTCATCGAAAAACTCTATCATAAAAATACTGAAAATTGTCCCTAAAAGACCCCGAATTTCAGTATAATCTCACGATTTATTCTATTTTACTACGAAAAAGGGATATTCTGATTCCAAAAATAAATAACGTTATGAATGCTGATTAAACAAGCTTTAAGCTCCTTTGAATATTCATTTTAACACTCCGAATAATATCAAGTTAAAAGTTAGCGTGTAACATTATAACGTGCTAAGCGACTGTTGTGATTTTCACCATCTTTTCGGTTACTTTTGTATGAGTTTATTAGTAAATGTATATTTTCAAACATAAAAGAGCTTTTAAAAACTTGTTTGTTCAGTTTATTTTGTAATTTAAGTATGTTTATGTTTATATGTATATAATTATTTTACAATTATTTGCTTTTAAAATTTTATCTGACAGGACGAACAGGAGGTCGATATTATAATTTTACCTGTCTTAAAAAAATATACATAAATAAATTAAAAGCAAAAAAACTATTTTAGAAAAAGCTTTTATTTAAGCGCTCTAATAAGGAGAAAATAAAACTTTTCTTTTAAATTTTAACTATTAACTTATAACCTTACTAGCGGCCCACTCGCGGCTTCGCTCGCATACCACTTATAATTATTTTATTATGCTGTATTTTTCATAAGATAATCAATATAAATTAAATAATTAATATAATTTATACATTTAATAATTTTAAGAAAGTGCAAGCACTACATGGCTGCTTGCGAGGATGAAATCGGCGGCAAGGGCGCCGCAAGCATTTTTTCATAAAATTTCCTTGATAATGGAATAACTTTCGTTCGTAAGTTTCAATATATTTATCAAATAAAAAAACGTTGAATCACCTTGCAATTTTTAATTATTTTTTTGTCACAAAATGCCTTATTTTTACTTATTTATATGAAATAGATATAAGAAATAGATATAACCGGATCGCGGACTTTATTTTTGAACGAATAAAATAGAACATTTCTTCCATACAATGTACTGACATATATTTTACTATATTTGCAGTGCACGCGCTTAAAGCAATTCGATGGCGTTAATTATTATTGTCGTTTCGTTATTTAAGGCTAACTAAGACGTACACCATAATATTATATGGCCTATAGCACTTCTGAAGAACGTAGCTTCCATACAAATCCAAAAATAAGTAAATCAGACTAGTGGTTCTAGAGACCTTAGCCTTTAAATAAATAAACAAGCAAACAAACTCTTCCGCTTTATTATATTAGTAAAGACACATTTAATAATTTCTCATAATTTTACGAAACTGCAAGCATTACGTGGCTGCTTGCGAAGACGAACTCGGCGGCATGGGCACTCTCCGATGGTCTCCGCCGCGCAGGACCAAACTTGACACCACACCAAGAAAAGAAGAAGAGAACCAAAGTGTAGTTTAAATTAATTATAAACAGTGTTCATGACATCATATTGCACCTTGGCCTTACCTTGACTTGGTTGTTTGGAAGAACGGGCCACTTATTTCAGCTTATTCAGCTTGAAGCTTACTTGCACCCACCGAAACACAGTCCCGTTTTTGATTTTAGAGTTGTCCTTCTCCTAGACAGGTTACAGACATTGGTCTGTAACCTGTCTGTCAATATTGGTTGGTCGAGAGCTCAGCGAGCTGTTTCATTATAGAAAGCACATAAGACTTCAATATATTGGATTTAGAGTGATATCACACTATTTTTCTAATTATTCTCGGCTAGCCATTTCATTTGCAGAAACCCTTACAATTGAAGAAGTCCATAAATCATAATTATTCCGCCATCTTGTATGTTCCGCCATATTGGATTTAGAACAACATCACTTTATTTTTCGAGTTACTCTCAACGAGCCCTTTCATTTGATATCCATATTGTAGAAGTAGATTAAAAATAACTATTCTGTCATCTTGGATGCTCCCCCACATTGGATTTAGAATGAAGTCACACACCTTATCGTGCATTATCAGCCAAACGTGTATACAAAATTTCAGCTCAATTGGTTGAACTTCAAAATTGAGCTCAAAGATTTCACCCGAACTAACATACTCGTACATACAATGCAAGCTAAATAAAAGCTTTTAAAAAGAAAGACTTCTAAAGCCTTAAAACGGTAGACTAATAAGAAAACGCAATAGAGTATAAAATTAGATTACCTCTAACACTTTTTGTCGGTAGAAACTACATTTATATACTTTTGCTTCTGTTTTATATGAAATGAAATAGGTAAATTGAAAAGGCGATAGAACTGTCGGCGTGAGTTCAAGTCAGCTAAATTCTAAGCAAATATTACTGAAACATTCCTTGAATGATAAAATGGGGTAGCGAATTGACGACGGTGGCGTTCTGTATAAAACACGGTCTTATGTACCTTACGGCTTCGCCGCTGTGGTCGTGAGGTTGGTAAATGATAACTAAGAGTCGTGCTGTGACACATGCCACATTTTAATTGTAAGAGTTGTGTCATGACACATTTTAGCTCTAAGAGTTCTGTTATGGCACATGCCACATTCTAAATTTACATTAAAATACAAAAGACAAAAGTTAAAACACTCCGTTCCCCATTTTCTGCCAAATTCTGAAGGCATTGGCTGTTGAGTGGCGGAACTCAACGCCGCGCTTTAACTCGACACCCATAAATAATATAAAAGTATAGATTGTTCTTTGTGATAATAGCTATTATCACATCCGGTAAAGGTAGTTAGGTATCGATGAAATTCATAGTCATATATATCAATTCGAGATAGGTAAAAATTATATTTGAAAATAATGTATTAATGTAGTCGTAATAGGCATAATAAGTATCAGCTTGACTTAGTTTATTAAGACATACCGTGCGAATCTCCGCGCTTCATTTACCAAAGCACTTAAGCGAAGCGAAAATAATTCATTCTCCCGAGTGGGAACCGCAACCACAACCGTCGCGCTTACAGTCAAACTGCCTTTCGTTCTTTGCTATACAAATATAATACAAGAAATGTATACTTTTTAGCTTTAACCAAGGTTTTTTTTAATAGTGAGTAAAAGACGGATCACGATACAAAAAATACAGAAAATGCCACTCAAGAGTTTGTTTTACATAATTGCATTACTTTCATTAAGGATATTCATAATTCCTTTCAAAGTTTCCTTTAAAAAGGTCAGTTTTAAAGATTTTGTTCTTATAATATTTAAAAAAGTTTACAAAAAGTTAAAATTATTATATACTAGCAACCTACTCGCAGCTTCGCCCGCTTAAATTGAATTATTTACTTAATACACAGAATTACATTCCTGTTTTTATATATTATGTTTGTTTGCAAAGCACCTAAGATTTTTAATGTAAAAATTATTAAAACCTTAGGGTTACATTTTTGCAATTTTTGCAAAAAAAAAACTTTGTAACAATATAAATATCAAGGAAAACTTAAGTATAGGCCAAATTCTTTCCGCAATGCAAGGCAAATTTTTAAAGATAAAATATATTCTTTAAAAAATATAAAATATAAAATAGACGCAATAATGTTATACAATTCTCGCTTAGATCGATTGTTCGCCCGAGGGAGCTCCGTCATACCTCTACAGTGCGCTGTAGGCAATGTATGACTTATGAGTGGTGATTGATGGATAGATAGACGAGTGCTCTTAAATACAGAATATTTTTAAATCCATATAAAAAATTGATATTACAATAGATAATATATATCTTACAGATGGGCTAGATAAGAACACGTTAAAAGAATGAGTGACGAAAGAATGGCAAAAGAAATATGAAGCAAGAGTGAGTGGTGAGAGAGGCAGTAAGAGACCTCGGTGGATTTTCGAGAACACAGTATCGATGATACTTGAAGAAGGTCATTTACGGTAAAGCATGAGAACTTCAGGAAGGGCATGCCTCCAGTATCCTCTGGTTACCTTGCTAGAGATAAAAAAATTGTCTCATTTATAACGCCAATGTTCTAAGAACATATTGTAAAGCAAACGAAATATGTTTTCCAAACTAAATCGACGTTTTCTAAAATCAATCTTACCTGAAATATGAATAGATTTACACAACTATCGTTGCTCGAGGCGTTGATCTGATACATTAGGGGTGTAGTAGAACGTTGAAATATCCATACATACGTGACTAGTGATGTGCAGAAATGCTTACGTTATTCGTATATGATTGATGATATATTTGAAATACAAATACTTACCTATTTGTATATGGCCGTCATAGCATGGTGGCAGTATCTGACTGTAAACGCGACAGTTGTAGGTTCGATTCCTACTCGAGGTAATGAATTATTTTCACGCGCGACTTTCAGTAGTCGCCTATTAATCCGCAATTCCTTGAAAATTGAGTAGAAAGTGGGAAGGAAGTGTCTTCACATTAGTTACACTCTGCCTACACTTATAGGGATATATAAAATAAACAAAAATCATGTACAAAAATATACAGTGCAGCTGATCTACGATGGCCTCAAATAAAGTTATGATAATAATATTTTCTATAATTATTCAAACCCATAATATCTCTTATATAACGACAACCTTCTAGCTACTCTAATATAAGGGTTGTAGCTTCAACTAGTAAATTAATTAGAAAAAAAAAACAGTTCCACCAATCAATGAAAATATTTCTCTATGATGTCCAATTTCCGTTGCGGTTTCAGAACTAACCACTCGACTTTTTTTTCAATATACATTCAAGTATAATAGCTTTATTGGGAAGTATAAATTTTTTATATATTTTTTTATATTTCTAATGAAAAAAATGTATTATTTCAAGTAGCGTTAGTGACATAGTATTGGCGTTAGTAGTGGCTTCAAATTTAACTAGGCAAACTACTCAGAAAGTTGAAATTTGGCATTTAGATAGGTTAGCAACACTAAAACGATATTTCATGTTTTTTAGTTGGGTACGAACGAACGAACGTTGGGTTGGGTAGTATGGGAACGAAGTGTCTTAGTATTAGGTTTCATGTCTACCCTGCTATGGGTGATAGAGCGTGAAGGTGAACAAAAAACTGAGCCAAAATTACCCAAAATTCCTACGGAAAGCCAGCAACCTCGTAAAGCTATAAACAAATAATAACAGCTAAATTGTTACTAACGTTTTAATTTCTATTTTTTGTTATTATTATTCTTATATAAAGAGACTCGAGATCCTACAGTCAAACTCATGAACAGTTTTGTAGGACATAGCATAATTTCCTATGTATCTTCTATTGTAACAATAAATTTAAAAAAAAATAAATAAATAAGTAGTACCTACAATTCATCATGTTCTATATACATTTTGTATCAAGTTTCCATCATTAATTAGAAGTTAAGGGCAAATTTTCAAGAGTTTACGCCTCATTTAAAAATTCACGCCGAATCATTATTAATTAGGACATCCATTAAAGGGAATTTATGTTAATTAGTTTATGCGTATTTTGAACGTCCCTTAGAAAATATTCTAGAGCTTTGAAAGGCGATCTTGATTAAATTAATTAACAAGTTACAACTTGTCGGCGGACGTCTCAACTTGTCTTTGACAAACATGTTTATGTAATGGAAAACTGATGTTTCAACGTTATGGATGTCTTTGGTAGCGAGTGTATTTGGTTTGTATCTCAGCTCTGGCTTCACTATCCATATAGTGAGGCCGGTTGTGGCGCAGAGACACAAACTGTGACTGTAAATACGACTGGTTGTGGGTTACATCCCAACTCGGACAATTGAATTATATTGCCATTTATTATTATTACCGTTGAGTTCCGTCACTCAACACGCAATTCACGGAAAGCGGAAAATGGAGTGTCTTAACACTAGGTTCCCTCGGCCTACCCTGCTATGCGAAGGATACTTCTATTGAATTTCTAATTGAATTTCAATTGCATTGCAAATTTTGGTTACTACAGTTCCATGTATAGTAGGGTAGGCGAAATAAAATAATGTATAATATAATTTAAGTGTTATTTTTTTCCTGCCTGTCCAATAATTTCTGGATATTGCAAAATGTATAGACTTTGGACGCATACCATCACAGAGAAAATTAAACATAGAATTTACTTTTTACCTGATCTTTATTTTACATAAATCAAGCTAAATATAAAAAGAAATAATTAAATTTACGTCAATAGAATTATTTGAGGTCATGTTGGAATCATTCTAATTGCCTTTTGAAATTCACACGCAAGTTCGTGGAAAATAAAGTGTCAGAGTAATACTAGCCTACTAGCTATATGCGGGAGATAGCGGGAAACAGCGTGAAATTATAAAAATAAATAAATATAACTTTTGGACAAGACATAGTGAATAGTTAAATTATAGTTATCGGGTTATAGTTTGTCTTACGTTTAATAACCACCTTCATAACTAATGGAAAACTGATGTTTCAGCTCAGACATATCTTTCGATTTATACAATATTGCATTCTGATGCTGACTTTCCATTAATATTTATTAGTATCGTGAAGCTTCTGCACATTATTTAAGTCTATTGTAAATTTCTTCTCGGTATTGACATTTTCATTGACTAAAATAGAAATCTAGTATTTTTTTTATCAAAAGTTTATATGAATCTAATTCTGTTGATAATATGGATAATTTTGTAAAAATATTTCCATAGCAATTCATGAGAGATAAGTGTCATGACACTTGATTCTTGAAGATGAAGATTATAATATAACCACTTACAGTTTTTACAACGTTCCTGGGTCATAATTCAAATCTATGTATATCTAAAGGAATTACCAGTATTAATATAAAATAGATAGTATTGTAAATTGATGGTAATAATTATACATATTGAGTTCTGTCATTGGGCAGATTTTTTGAAAAAATGAAAATTTGGCAAAGTTTTCAAAACTTTGTCGAATGAATTCAATATGTATAATTATTACCATCTATTTATAATATTATCTACAATATATTTAGAAAGATATACGAGT
>DWQW01013234.1:0-10346 GCA_018249695.1 Heliconius erato demophoon | reverse complement strand
TTTTTGTAGTTCCACTTAAAAATGTTTCTTTATTATCAAGGTAAAAAATTATAAGACGTCTTATTTCCTCATCATCCCATACTTCATTGACAATTTCTTCAGAAGCTTGAGTGATGTCCAGTTCTTCGGTGGAATCACCTTCCCCAATATCTTCTTCTACAATATATTTTTCAGGAAGTACCTCTATATTGTTCACATCTGAGGTTTCCAAAACACTAGCATCTAAGCCCTCATGTTCTGTAATTAATAATAAGTTCTTGTTATATAAAAACATATATCATAATGTTTAATATTGTTTTTATTTAAAGAACTAAAAACATGTGGATAACATAATAATATATTATACATGATAATATATTAACATGATATTAAATAAATGATAATCTTTATATTTTTATATACATTATTTTTGTTATAACTTTTTTCTTACCATCAACATAAAATAACAGTATATCTCCATTAGGCTGCACTTCAGTTTTGACAACAATTTGGTTTTCCATATTGAAAGACTTATTTCCTTCAACTCATACAGAAAATTGTGTAACACTGAACCAGAACCGATTTAATTTTACAGTAAGCTGAAATTAAAATAATTTTCTTTGTTTTTTTATATAGAATAACATATACGTTTCATTTGCAATGAAATAATACTAATTTCTGTACATATTTTAATTTAAGAAATTTTCATTGTTTTCGCAAAAATTTAACGCGTAATTACATGAGAAAACGTAATATTTAATAAATAACAAATTTGAATTAAAGTTTTGATGTTTTGACATTCCCGGTTAAAAATCGGAAAATTCGGAAACACTATAAAAGCGCAGCAATGCTTTAATTTTATCACGAGTCTCTAGTGTTAGTCCGCCATTTTGTGAAACAAAACATATTATACATAGATAAAAAATGTGTATTATAAGTGACATCTCCTAATGTCAAGTTGCTTTTGTAGGCGGAAATTTTAAATAAAAGGTTAATAAAAATAACCTTACCTTCTTAAATAACAGATTTTAATAAAATTCACCTTTTTTATTTTTATCTGTTATCAATGAAACAATATTGTGCAATGCTATTTTAATCCACATTTTGCCTTTTGATTTGTTTGAAAATTTGCGGATGTGGTCAATTCGGATTTCAATACGATATTTCTATGGGATGAACTTCAAGCTTTATGTTCCTGCCAGGACAATCACGATAATGAATTTTCTAATTGTTGTAATATTTTTAATTCACTTATCTATACATTTCTTTCTTAATATGTTAATTTCATCAAATTCATACCAGACTAGCAGTTTATTAAATAAACAAGTACTGTTAAAATAGTTCAGTTATTACTTAAAATCAATAATATATATTTTATATTGAAATTTAATTTGTTTTCTGCATAAACATAACACAAATGTGAGCTATTTATTAATAATACTAAAATAATTACATTTAATTTCATTTTGAAATAGACAGTTGCATAAACTGGTCGTTAAAGGTAGGTATAAATATGTATATAAAATCAACTAATTTCAGTTTCTTTAGTAATACGCAAATTTCACGTAAAAATGGAGAATACACAATATCTTTTTAGTCAAAATGTCATTCTGATTTATAATGTTTTCTCTCAGCTCTCAGTGCCACTTTTAGAAAACTGTGAATTATTATTTAAAAAGTTCTTTATTTTTAAATTTACTACTAGTACAGTCAGTCAAAACATTATATATATTTTTTGCCAATACAGTACGGTCACCGAGTTGTGGCCGCCCTGAAGTTAGCAGTAAATGGCTGAGCAGATTCGATCTTTCTTACACCTGATTATTTTCTTAACAAGTGAACAATGCCCAAAAGTTCAGAAATCCTATCTCTAGGGCGGCGGTATAACGTCAGAAACTTCATATTTATTCATTCCTTAATATCCGCGCGTAATTTCACCATTCCATGTTGTGTGATTTCTTGAGAAATAAAATAGGATCTATTCCAAAGTATTATTTTTTTGCATTCAAGCTTAAATATTTGGAGATTGAAAGAATTGAAAAGCATAAACTTTAATTTTTTTATTTTATTTTTATGGCCACTAAGTACCTAAAAAATATATATTTTTAAGTAAATAAAATAAAATTATGTATATATTTTATGGATTTCTGAACTTACCTTTTTAAATATATAATTCACCAAACTGAAAATGGAAATTGAATTTTTAATGATCTAAGGATAATAAAACAGCTTCAAAGTGTATTTAAAAACACAAATTTAATGAACTAACATTGAATTCACACAGTCAAAAATTAATTGTATAACATAATTTTTGATCGAAAAATACAAAAAAAATACAGTATTTTTCTAAACAAAAAATTTTACAACATATTTGTGGAACCAATAGGGAAACAAAACTTACAAGTAAATATGAATCTTAAAACAACCATTATTTGGACTTTTGATAGAATGGATTTATTACAAAGTAATTATTAATATACAGAAGAAACTCGATTCTCCAATCCTAAGCTATACGGGTTCGGGATTATCCGGACAATAAATTTCGGGAGTTGTGGAAATCCACACTTTGAAAGTAGCTTGGAATACTAAAATATTCGAAAATTTTCTTTAAACATATTTTTTTAATAAAATTTAAGTCTGCTTGAATAATTTAATTTGTTTTTAAAAAAGCACAGTAATCTCCTTTCCTTAATTTTTTTCCTTACCTATTACATTATCTGATATTAACGTCGACAATGACTGGCAAATCGGGTACCCACTGTATCAGATTTCTTCAGTTTTTTGTTATATTCAGGACGCTAACTTTACATACTTTAGCAAATTTTCTTTGTAAATGAACTCTTAATAATATTTCTAAATGACATGTAATTATATTAATATGAAATAAACATACAAATAAGTTTTGCAAAATAAAAAATGGTACACAAATACATAATATGTTACACAATTCTTAATTACTTTTGATTAAACATATGACTAGCTCTATATTATTATAAAGAGTTATTTTTATACTAAGAATCATAAATAATAAAAAGTCTCATTGGATTTGAATCTACATTTTCAATAATGCATAATATGATTTTTTTAATTTTACCATTTATAAAGAAGGAAGATTTTTAATTTGTCGATATAATTATAATATACTTTTTTTCATTTATAACCCTTAGTTATTTATATATTTATAGCGATCGCAAATATATATTTTGCTTTAATTTATCTAAATATATAAATTGCTAATACTGTTAAAAATTTGTAATTTGATTTGTATGACAAAGATAAAAGATATGTATGGATTAACTTTTTTTTCAATGCATATGTACATATATTTATACACATAATAAGCCATATATAAATTTCTAAGCATTGAGTAAGCCATGGGCACGCTTGTAGTTTCAGTCCCGCTCTAGTATTCAAAGCGCGGCGTTAAGGCGCCACACATATGCAATGTCTCAATAAATTGGGGTGTGCGTGGGAAATGGTGTCTTAACTCTAGGTCAATTCATATATCAAACATATACATATACCAATGTTATATCCGTAACATATAATTTCACATACATAGTATAAGTAACATTTTAATAAGGGTATTTCTTATTTTTATCTGTGCCATATAAAGCGTTATACTAAAGCGGAACTCTATTATTTATTAAAATACTAGAAAATTATTTAAAAAAATCCTCAAACACTATATACTCGTATGTATATTAATTATAAAGTAATTTAATTAGGTATATAAGACTTATTATACATATAATTTACACATGTATGTATGTATGTGAATGGTACTAGCTACTAAATGCTTTAAAACATAAGATGAACAATTGGGTCTTTAATGAACTTATTGCTAACTTGCACGCTATTTAGAATATTATTTAGGTTTTGTATATTTCTAATCATTATATAAATACATCACATTTAATATTTTTATTGGGATTTAATATAAATATAACTAAAATATAAGTAACAACTAAAAAGCATCACTAACATTTAAATAAACTAAAACTGGATTATAAAAGTCTTACCATTTCAAAAATTAATTGCCTGCAACTATATATAAAACCTTTTTTAAAAATATTTTAAATACTTACTGATAATTATTTTATTGTGTCAAATATATTAGAATAAAAGTTGATTTTTATTGTCAACCTCTTTCGAATCGAAACTACTTTCTTGAAAAGACCCTATTTATGAGATTCAATATAAAAAATGTATAAAAGCCAAATATTAATATATTTTTGGATATGGTATCTTCATGTAATATTTCTTCTTTTTAAATACTATTTCTATGTAATGTATCTTCATGTTATTCATAATCAAATCAAAATTATAACTCAAAACTATAACATCAATACTTCACATGAATAGTTATTTTATCGTAGGATATTACGGATGTTTCGCATCTGGAAACGCATATGCGAAGACTACAATACAATATACTGTTTCAATTCCCATTACGGGTACAAAATTATTTCAGTTTATTCATTATCTTCGAATAATACTACTTATGACGGTGACGGTGTAGTTTTTCCTTTTTTCTTATATTTGTTATTTATTTTTTTAGTAACTAAAATTTTTTGTACCGCCACTTCGTACTCACAAGGGGCTAAGTAAACAATATATCATAACAAGTAACATACTCCGTCCACATATGAAATTATACCAAATTTTTAAATCGGATTCGGTTCCGATTTCGGTAACGAAGCTTCGTAACTCCCCTAATGTTTTCCCTTGCAAAGCTTATTTTGTATATACAAGGAAAATATTCAATAATACATAATATATCACATAAAACAATATTATAATCTAAATATAAGCTGTGTAATACTATGTATAATATTAACTATTTTAACGCAATAAGTTATATATATAACTATAAAATGTTATTTGTGGAAGGCAAATTAGTGTTGTTAGTGTTAATGTAGTTTGGTTGGTCCTTTTAAAATTAACTTTTATTAAACTTTAATGATTAAGAAAAATATTTTTAAATATTGAATAAGTTTGCGTCTTAGCGTTCCCAAAATGTTTAATTAACATTTAAGATTTAAGAATGATTAATTACGTTAGTTAATATAAAAATATTTTTTTAAAGTAACGAGAGTGTGAACGTTCATAGTTCTAAAATGTTTAATTGTTTTAGTATTTTTAGTGCAACGATACACCGTCATTGATATTGATAGTAATGAAGTTTTTTTTATTAACTAATATAAATGAACATGTATAGGAAAATGAATAGATTTTTTTGAGGAAGGATACACTCTCGTTTCTGTAATGTTTAATAGTTTTAGCATTTTTTAATGCAACAAGAGTGTGAACGTATATTTTAGTATTTAAGTTGTATTTTTTTTCTAAAAGTTGTTTTTTTTTTATATTAAATTAATATTTATAGGAAGCTTAATGGACACTTAAGAGTTACAAATTAAATAATAAGTACACCTAACATACAAGTAGATAATAAAGCTTATAGCATAAAAATGCACAAACAACTTGACAAACAATATGTTTACAATACAAAAGAAATTGAATAATTATTTTAACATAATTTATAAATTTGAGGGCGTTGTGGCTCAACGGATTAGCGTCTGACTGTAATCGCGACGGCTGTGGGTTCGATTTTCCGCCGGGAAAAATAATTATTTTCACTTCCTAGCTGTGGTAATGGAACAAAGCTCTGCATTGAGTTCCGCCACTCGACACAAAATGTCATGGAAAAAGGGCGGTGCGTAAGAAACGGAGCGCTAACGCTAGATTCTTCCATCTTACCATGTGAGTTGCGGGCGTATCCAGCAATTAACATGGTACATGGTTCGCGAAGATCACAAAAAATACATTTTCGTGTTTATTCATTAATTTGTCAATTACTTAAAATATTACTTTTACTTTGTCAAGTATTCACGTCCAGTAAAGAAGCCTTAGCTTATAATATATTATTTATTCTTATTATTATTAAATTATTTTTGTTAATTCAATATAACAAAGGATGATTTTGATTTAATTTAGATAGTTCATATATTTTTATTTTCATTTAAATTATTCTTTTTGTTAAAAAATAACAAATTATTTTTAACATTGATTTTATTACGAAGACGAACTTTGAGAAAAAATATAAAATTTTTAATAATTAAATCGGTAAAGACAAAGACTTTATCACAAATAATGTAACCTTATTAGTTAATATTAAAAAATGGTACATATATTTAAAACTAGAAATATACTAGAAATTCATATAAAAAAATCATTCAAACATTATATGGATTTTTAGTATATACAAATAATACATATTTATATATTTACGGTACGGCCGATGTGTCGTGGGATTGTACACTCGGGAGAAAAATAATCTAAAACAAGAAACATCTTAAAATCAAATCTACGCAGCCTACAGATATCTGCAGATAACTTGGGCCAGCCATCTACGACCACGACTCGTCGACCGTACTGTAACTATGTATGTTTTCATTATTATTTGTACGCATATTGTTTATTGTTTTGTTTTGTTTCTAATATAAAATTACAAACTAATATATACCCGTTTTGAACATCGCTAAGCTCTTACAATTTAATAGTCAAATTTTATATCATTGAAACATAGACCTTTGGCACTTATTGTACTTTTATAAAAAAAAAGGTTAAAAAGATACATAAACTGGTTGTAAATTCAATCCCTATTCAATCACATATTTTTTTTTCTCATTCTCTTATAATGATAAAAAATAACTGAAACCAAAATCTATGTTATCAATTTTTAAAATTTTGTCCACATTATGATAAACATAGCGTAGCCGAAGCGTTATTTACAATTTCTTAAAATAAATATTTTCCTACAAAATGATACTTGCTTAAGTCTCACAATTTTATGATTTTTGCTTAACCGATATAAATAAAACTTTCTTCAAACAAGTTTTCAGGTCAATTACCGAAAGGAAAGTTTTAAATTGACTTAATGTTGTGTTTCAATGGCTAATTGCAATGGCTTTTACTCATATACTTTTATACTTTAATTAAGCCATTATATATAGTTTTATAAAAAAATATAATTATTTTTTATTTTATTTAACATTGTATTCAGTATATTAGAAATGTTAAAGGAACAAATTGATTTTTAACTTATGTATTATATTTTATTCTAGTCTTAAGCAAGTATCTAAATTATAATATGTCAGCAATTAATACATTTTTCAAAAATGCCTTTTTTAATATATTTCAAAGCTATTAATTGGGCCTTTATATCGGCTTAGAATAAAAGTGGCCTAACTTCATCAAACCCTACGTTTATACTTGGTGGTAACCTTAAATAGTAAAAATTTAATTTATTTTATATTGTGAACACTTCACCATGATTTCAAACAAAAAACATTTTTTTAAGTTTATGTCACATGATAGTCAATTAATACAAATTTCTTGAGTTAAGCCACTTTTATACTAATATAAAATATAATATTAGTTATAGACTTTATAATAATAAACATTTACCAAACAACGCATTTATCAACAGGATTCATTTTAGTTCCGGGTCTGCAGTTGAATTCTTGTGAGAAATCAGGTAAATTAGATATGGGTCCAATCACTCTGTATTTAGCTACTGTATGATCGTCTTTTTCTATTTGCATTTTAGTTGATTCCTTTGTCATTGCTGAACACCATACCTGATGAGGCAAATGGAATTAATGGTAAAAATTTTATATAGAAAAACGTTTGTTTTTTTTATTAAATTATAATTATAATTTGGTACTATATTACAACAGTTTATGGCTTAATTTAAGTATTTAACTGAACTTAAATGAATGTTAAAAAAATCTTTTCAAATTTCATTTTAAAAAATACTTCTAATTTGTAGCGTCATTGCTAAAATTAAATTTTAAGGAACAAATATTCTAATATTTAATTAAACTTATATTGGCTTTAAATAAAAAAAACTGGACGATCGTGAGTCGGGTGTGCCCACCAAGGTTCCGTGAAAATTGGAGATCTCGAGCTTTTTTGAAATTCAAGCTTAGCTTAGCCAGAGTCTTTTCATCTGATACCACAGTTGAACTTGCGACTTTAATACTAATTTTTGCCAATCCCCCTTTAAGGCTATTATTTTTTAGAATTTAACCACAAATGTATAGTTTCAGATTTTTTCCTGAACTAGTACTAGCTGTAGATGATAGCTGCCAAGTTTCGAAATTCTAGGCCATTCGGAACTACCCTATTAATTATGATTTATCTCATAGTGTCGAAATACGCGTTTATTGCGATATAAACGGCCATATATTTTACTTAAATTTTAGGAAATCATGGAGTCCGTAGATCCGTAGATCTCAGTATATTGTTTGAATGTCAACTTGATATGGCGTTCCTGAGATAAAGGCTCTTGACAGGAGACAAACAGACAGAAGGACAACAAAATGATCTTAAACAGGGAACCCGTATAAGATCTTTTTTCCTTAAAGAGTACGGAATCCTAAAATCAAGGTAATAAAAAAAAACAATTACCTGAGCAAAAGATATGAAGAACAATTGACGGTGATTATATTTGAGTCCAGGCAGTGTATAGTTTATTCTTGCACCTTTACTATATTCGAGGTAGGCGTGGAAAGCTGCTTTCAAACCACCATTGTCCGCTATATTTTCACCTGACGAAAATAAAAAAATAAAAATTCATATTAGAAATGCATAATAATAAGTAATTATTATCCATTTCTAATGTGATTTTTTAATTATAATTATTAAAAAAAAAAAAAAAATTAAATCAGCTTCACGCTGTATCCCGCACACAGCAGGGTAGGCAGAGGGAACCTAGTGTTAAGACACTCCGTTCCCCACTTTCTGCCGATTTCTGGAGGCATTGCGTGTTGAGTAGTTATAATTATTAATTATGTAGATAAATAATCATATTTTTTTTTCAGTGTAACATCCATAGGCGCAGGTGTAAACCGAATAACCTATACTAAAGACATTTTTCATCATCATTTTCAGTAAGAAATTCGTAATTTTTTTTTTTCATTATGCTATATATAGTTTCTGTAATAATCGAGTGAAGCGACGGCACCCAGTGGCGCGCTTTATTTATAGAGCGGGGAAATGCAAATTTCATCGATTGGGAATCGAACTCACAACCATGTCATTTGCGGTTATATGCTACGATACGATGGCTTCTAAATTATATAGCACATTAAAATAATAATATTTTTAGCAATAAAAAAAACAATGCCGTCGTGACATTGCGGCGACAGTTGTGGATTCGATTCCCGCTGGGGGAAATATTCCCATTTTCTAGCTTTGGTAACAAGCAAAAGCGCGCCGTTGAGATCCTCCTTTCAACACGCAATGTTGCGTTGCGGGGAGAACGGATTAGAAGGATAGGTTCCTACTAAATACGGAATAAAGCCTGAAACTAAATAACTATAAGCACATAAACACTTAAATTACCTAGTGTTTGTTTCCCATTCAAATGTTGTCCTTCCATCTTATATTTAGAATATTGTTTTTGTATGCATTCTGTACGTTTCTTAAATCTTAATATAGTCGCGTTATTCCACCAACGATTGAGATTTCCGAATCTAAAATCATTATTTTAAAGTATTTAATTAAATTATACGTACAGATTGAAAGGAAGTGTGGCCAGCAGTGCGGCTTCAAAACTAGTTAAGTTTTATTTGAATTGTGTCAATAAGGTTTTTTGTAACAAAGATATATGTTTGAATTGAAGGAGGTAACTCTATTGCAGGTAGAGTGGGTCTTTATATCACGACGATTAACGTTTCTCTTAATTAGAAACACAAACCAGTCGTTCCTGAGATTAGCGCGTTCAACCAAATTTCAGCTCTATATAGTAGGAGGTATCGATAGATTTTTATTTTTTTTTAAGTATTTTTAAACGCTAAGGGAAATTAATTAATTTCTTATTTTTTCTTACTTTCCCTTGTACATATAAAAAATAAACATATTGTTTTTATTCTCTATGTTAACATTAACAAAATGACTGTAACTTCCAAAGCCCCGCATCTCACCGGTCGTACTCCCTGCCCTGGTCGTCGAAGGCGTGCGTGAGCTCGTGCCCCATCACCACGCCCATGGCGCCGTAGTTCACGCTCTTGGGATTGTCTCCGTCGTAAAACGGTAGTTGTAGTATGCCCGCTGGAAACACTATTTGATTTTTTGTTGGTGTGTAATATGCGTTTACTGTTGATGGGGTCATGCCTGTAATCATATGTTTGTATTTAAAAAATTGGTTTATAAAATATATAAAAATTTTAACGCAGCGGGACTCAAAATTGGGGCGAAATCGGAACGTGGGCTCGAATCCCTCTCATAGCAAACTTGCCATAGGCAACCTACCAGTGTTAAGATATTCCATTCTTATTGAGACACTTCCATTCTCCTCT
>DWQW01013233.1:0-10346 GCA_018249695.1 Heliconius erato demophoon | reverse complement strand
CGGGTGATCCTTCGGTAAGTGATGTAAAACTTATGTCTTGAGCATCGTTGGAATGTGTAGGCGAAGACATATCCATGTATAATAAAATATATAGCAATATCAAATAAAAAATATTGCAATATCATTTTGTTTTATGCAATTATTACAAAACATTACATACGTAAAATTTGTTACAACTATTAATGCGTTATGTTTGTAATTTTAGAGGCCTGCGGCCGTCGTGGCGCAGTGGCGCAGTGGTGTGACTGTAAACACGATGATGATTGATGATTGTGGGTTCAATTTCCACTTAGGGAAATGAATTATGATTTATTAATATTTTAATTTCTTCGCTCTGGTAACAAAGCAATGCGCGGCGTTGAATTCCTACACTCAACACGCAATGCCTCGTATATTCAGCGGAAATTGAGGACCGGAGTGTCTTAAAACTGAGATCCCTCTGCCTTCACTGCTGTATGCGGCATACAGCGAGAAGGTAAAAAAAAGGAATTTGATATATTTTTCCTGCATAGATTTCGATTTCGACCATAATAAGATCAATAATCACTATATCTACTTATATTAAAAAAAAAACTCTTTAAGTACCTACAATATAATAATGCAAAAACATTTACTCAATAGTATGTATTTCAACTCTATAAGCGTAATACAATGTACCTAGTATTTCGCTAAAGAGATTGTTTATCTCATAGAATAAGGAATGTTGCTAGTAAAGGCAATAAACACATTACTAATGGATTCTAATATGACGTAGCTATTAGGCTTCAACATTATTTAATTAAATTAATATAAAAAAATATATATATTACAACAATATTTTTAATATTGCTCAAAAAAAATAAGAAAACGAGCGCTCCTGTTTAATTAAATATGATGTAAACACTTTGCATAATGTGCAAAAACAGTGTCATAAAAACTTTCATTTTATCAAAATTAGACTAACGCCGTTACAAATACTTGCTAATGTTAAACCAGCTTCACGCTGTAGATTCCCGCGCACAGCAGGATAGGCAGAGGGAACCAAGTGTTAAGACACTCCGTTCCCCACTTTCTACTGAATTCTGGAGGCATTGCGTGTTGAGTGGCAGAACTCAACGCCGCGCTTAACCTCGATACCAGAGCGAAGAAATGGAAATATAAATTTAAGTAAATATTTCATCTCCTCGAGTGGGGATCGAACCCACAACCAGTCGGTTTTTACAGTCACACCTCGTGCCTCTGCGCCACGACTGGCCTCGCTAATGTTAATAAGTTATTCATACATATCACACATTTCTAGTTTATTCTCTATAGCATAAACATGCATAATATTTTAGAGCCGGCGCACGCGCAACGACGGATGTATACGAATACCTAACAGAATTGCTCTTACTTACTCCATAACTCAATGTTATTTCACTGAAAATTCAATCAAGGAACCGATCCATCAATGTAAATTATATCGCTCTATATATAGGTCTAGGAATTATAATTAAATAAAAAAAACAGCGTCACGCTGTATCCCGCACACAGCAGGGTAGGCAGAGGGAACCTAGTGTTAAGACACTTCGTTCCCCACTTTCTGACGAATTCTGGAGGCATTGCGTGTTGAGTGGCATAGTTAAACACCTCGATACCAGAGCGAAGAAATGGAAATATACATTTTAAGAAAATATTTCATCTCCTCGAGTGGGGATCGAACCCACAACCAGTCGATTTTATAGTCACACTTTGTGCCACTGCGCCACGACTGGCCTCAAGCAATTATAATATTTTCATAAATAACATTTAGATATTTCTATTGTATTATATAAGAAAGTAGATTCTGTCCGGATAACGTTCATAGTGATCGTAATAAAAGTCAAACAGAATTGCAAAGTCTGTATAAAACAAGAACAAAAGGGGATGCATCCGATAAAAAAAACCTCTGCACTTCCTTGCGGCTTCGCTTCTTAGAAGTAAGTAATGAAAGATACATAAATAGTTCCCGGGGTGGACGGAACTGCACGTCGGCGCCAAAACAGCGTGACGAACCGGTGATTGATTAAACTGACATTGGAAATGTCACTGCCAACTACTACTGTATATCCGTACTCGCTGTTTACATTTATCAATATTTTAGATAATGTCTATAAATGAAAACCGTCGTGGCGCAGTGGCGCAAGCGTGTGACTATAAACGTGACAGGCTGTGAGTTCAACTTGTAGCGAATGAAACAATGAATCATATGAAACATTTTATATTTTTTATATATTTCATATTTTAAATATTATTATATTTTCAATTCCTTGGTCTGGTGACGAGACAAAGCGCGGCGTTGAGTTCTTCCACTTAACACGCAATGCCTCCAAATTTTGAAGAAAAATGAGGAACGAAGTGTCTTAGCACTAGATAACTCGTGCCTACACTACTAAAAAAAGTTTGCATGCTTTAAAACAAAAATAAAACAAGCATTTTTATAGCAACTATTACTCATTTAATAAAACGCCTAAAAGGTAATTTCACTTTATATCCCGTCGTTAGTCGTAACTGAAGAAATAAACTGCAAACCAGGCAGTATTTCCATTTCTAACGATTTGTCGTATAGTACAATGTGTTTACTAATTCGGACTTTTTTATTTGTTTAGGCAATCGACTCTATAATTTATTTATACTTTAGTGCTTACACTCCATGCCGAGTTTAAATAGAATGGTGTAAAGTCCGAATGCATTTCGATGAACAATAAAATGTTAATAGTAAACAGATTCCTATAATTGAAAATTTAAATTATTTTTATTGCCTTTATTAAAGTTAATTTAGTTTTACGACTTGTAAAGGGACCCGCGATATATCTATGTTCACTATGTATTCTGTATATAGCTGAGATAAGCAGAGAAAATCAAGTTTTAACACATTCCGTTCTCCACTTTCCACACACAAATTCGAGACAACCATCCCGTTTACAGACGCTGACCTACTGCAATATGCTAAAACTAAGACACTACTTAAGAAAATGCATTGACATCTAAAAAAATATAAGAAAGCAAGAGGTCCGCGTGTACGTAGGTATATGATTAATTTTCTAGTTAATTTAATCTTTTATATAATTAAAATAAAATACACCAACGTAATTACCTGTCTCTTTTCACTATTAATATATACATACAATCATACAAGCTAATATGTCACTAACACTTATTTATAAGAAAACTGTCACCGTAAATCTCTAGTGTATTCAATTAATATCTATTATTAAACACACATTTTTATATATATTAACCGATATAAACACAGTTTTCAATATTGTATTTTGGCAGATTTTCCTTAACATCTAGACTTTGTTTGATTTCAATTTAATCACAAATAAAAACGATGTCAATTGCAATCGACAATCAATATTGCTACAAAATAAGTGGTTTTTTTAATTAGCTAAAATTGTAGCTACTAATGTATGGATATTGTTTTTAAAATGATGATGTTATTAGTTTCAGATGAGAAAATAAATAATTTTGTTGAACAAGCAGTCGAAGCCGCGAGCGGGCTGCTAGTGATATAATATTTTCTATAAAACTCTGTACGCACACAATGAAAGCTGAAAGCGAATTAATATCGCACATGTAAGCGTCTCTTATGAAACACGTCAATTTGTATTCTCGATTCCATTTGGCACATATTCGATCCGGTTCTTCTTCCGGTATTGATACATTTATTAGTGTTATTTTATTATTAATTTCAATTTTATGTGCTAAATTAAGACTATTCTAATTTTTTTATATGATAATTAGAATAGCTAGCACAAAAAAATTGTTAAACATTATTGCAAGTTCATATCAGAATGGGCGAGGCTTATTTTTAGAACATTGTATATCAGTAGGTTTAATATTTAAACTCTTTCTGTAAAATATAAACTATATTTTTATATATACTTACAAGCCAGATATACAAGAAAAAATATTTGGTGGCTTTTAATAACATAATCGAACTAAAACAAAGATATTTTAATTTTTTTGTCTGTGCGTTTTTTCACTCTAATCTAAGAAACATCTTAACTAATTTAATTGCAGTTTGACTGTTGTATTATGACGAGCTTCCCTCAACATTTAGTGTTTGTATTATTTCAATCGGTGTGTAAATAAAAATGTTATACCATTTCAAAGACTATTGATTGACAAAATTGCTATAAATAACTGTTTTTTTGAATTGGTTATAACTTTACTTTTCAATATAGGTAAAGATATTGTTAAAATAGTAATTGAAAGCGAAAGTAACGCAGATTAGTAAATTATAATTATGTAGTTCAAGCGGGCGAAGCCGCGAGCAGGTTCCTAGCATTAAAATATAATTAATAATTAATTTATTATATTCACTAACAACACAATATATAGTGAATTAATTTACTTTATCCATGAAGATAAGGATCGTATTAGTTGTGCAAAAATATCCTTATCTGAGAGTTACTCACGTCGTATAATACTCGCCTAATGGGTTTTCGCCACTTGAAAACTAGCCAGAAACGATAAAAGGTGCATCTGGCTACTCGTGAGCTTTCAAACTGATGTATTGCTACTCTTTAGTGCTTTTAATATCAAAAATTAGCAGCCACGTATATTATACGAATAGGTACTTATATTTGCTGTCAAATCCAAAAAATATAAAATTATTTGTAAAAACTAAATTATATACTTTTATTATATTAACGTCTATGATTGATATAAAAATGTTCATTTTAAAGGGTTACACACTTAGGAAAGAAAAATACTTATTTAGAAAACGTATAAAAATTTGAACGTAGCGGGACTCGAACCCGCGACCACTTTCAAATTTTTTCGCGCGCTACTTTCAAATTTTTATACGTTTTCTAAATAAGAATAATGTACTTTTTTATTTTAAATTCTTATTGTTTTATGGTTGTTGTTTTTGGGATAGTAAAAATGTTTTTACTATATAAAGATACAAATAAACTGTAAACATCTAAGTGATGTTGACCTCACTAGGCTAAGTTGGTTACACCTCGCAGTCGGCCCAATGTCGCAATATATGACATTTGCGTGTTCATATACTCGTAGGTAGACACGGTAGACAGTTCCTGCGTTTGCGATGGTTAGGAACAACTTATGAAAGAATACGTAACTTGTGAGAAGCTACGCCTATGGATATCTTGTAGTTACACATGTATATATTTTTCATTTATTTGCTGTGCGTTTTGAATCGTTACCAGAGGGAAGAAATGAAAATATTAAATATTTACATTTCTTGAGTGAGGATCGAACTACAAGTAAAAGCTTAAGGCCAATCCTGGCATTGGTGAGGCCAATTCTGTATATAGTTTTTTTGCTATAAAAGTATATTTCAAACGCTCACTATAATATAATATGTTTATTGCTTAAAACATTTAAAATAAAAACAACGTGTTAAATTTTACAGCCCTGTGTTGTAAAATGACGTATTACTGCACAATTAAATTACATCAAAAAGAAAGGAGAAATTTTTGATGACGGTGTGACTTAAAGTCGTAATCATCGCGTTCACTGGCAGTTCATGCATCATGCATACTACTAATAACTAATATTCCCATACTACTGTCTCACGAACAGTTTATTAAATCGATTCTTATATAAGAACATTTTTAATACTCAATTTGTTATTAAAATTTACATATTTTCAAAAAATCTTTACAAATAAAGAAGCATTCATATAACAATTCATAGTTAGATTTATTCAAATTATTTTGGAAAGCTTTTATAGACCGAAACAGATTGGGGCGCCAAGAAGTTTTAAATTGATGGAGGAAACAACCAAAAGTAACAGTAAAAAGCCACAAAACACGTTCGTACTGGAAAGTGATGTTTCTAAAAATAATCTAAGGACAAAGTCGTGTGCAACAACAACATACTATACTAGAATATAACGAAATTTAAAATGTAACAGCAAATTTTATTCTACGTTCTTTTAAATAACTTGAATAACGAAATATGTGCAATAAATGTAGAATTATTTTCTTGCACAACTTAATAAATTTATATTTATTTTACCGATACAAATATTTATTCATAGACATTTTTTCTCAGAACAATTATAAAGTAAGGAAGCAATAAATAAGGCGTGGGAGTGCCTGCTATTGGATTCCCGGAGGTGGGCTTTGAACGCTAATAGAGGAAGAGATCTGACGACGTGTTGACATAAGATATAAGATAGAAGAAACTAACTATTAATTTAATTGAGTTACTATTAAATCAATTGTAAATATCTAATGTTGTAAGAATAACTTTCATATAAGTTAAGTAGAGTTTCAACTTTAATGTGGAAACGTAACAACTGAATACGCGGCGGCGTCGCTCACGCATGACTTCTCCGCTAGCTAAATAATTGCAAAACCAGAAAGCAATTTATAAAGCGAATGCATTTTCACACTAAATCGTTTTGCGAGAAATACGAGAAAATACACAAAGAATAAATATTAACTCTCTAATTACATCATTTGATGAATTGTCCGTACATTTGAAAATATTATTTAATCTTTAATCACGCTGTATCCCGCACACAGCAGGGTAGGCAGAGGGAACCTTGTGTTAAGACACTCCGTTCACCACTTTCTGCCGAATTCTGGAGGCATTGCGTGTTGAGTGGCAGAACTCAACGCCGCGTTTAGCCTCGAGACCAGAGCGAAGAAATGGAAATATAAATTTAAGTAAATATTTCATCTCCTCGAGTGGGGATCGAACCCACAACCAGTCGATTTTACAGTCACACTTCGTGCCGCTGCGCCTCCACTGGCCTCTATATTATCGAACGTTGTTATTTGCCCGCTAAGCGCGCTTGGCAAGCTGTAAACCGCCATTACAACCCACACCGGCCAGCACACTTTCTTCACTTGAAAGAATCATCCACCCACGAGGAGCGAGTGTATTGACACGATTCGTACCGGTTTCAAAATACAGCGATTTCCGAGTTTTGATAACTTATGTAACTGTTTCAGAAAGATAATCCGTTACGCCGCTCACATCATATCACATCTAGTTTTGTCTGAGAATGTGTTGCTAAGTTCTGGCAACTTCCTGATAAAGTCATAGTTTTTAGCTACCATTTTAACTTCCTAGCTATCTCGTAGATTAATAAAGACTAATTTTATTCGAGGCCAGTCGTGGTGCACACAAAGTGTGACTGTGAACCGACTGGTTGTGGGTTCAATCCCCACTCGAGGAGATGAAATATTTACTTAAATGTATATTTCCATTTCTTCGCTCTGGTGTCGTGGATAAGCGCGGTGTTGAGTTCTGCCACTCAACACGCAATGCCTCCAGAATTCGGCAGAAAGTGGGGAACGGAGTGTCTTAACACTAGGTTCCCTCTGCCTAAATTGCAGCGTGCGGGATACAGCGTGAAGCTGATTTTTTTTTATTTTATTTGTTAGCGACGGTGATAGGTAGGTATATTCAACATTTTTTATTTAATTGTCACTCATCCACTTCCACTGATTAACTGGAAGAGATCTCTTATATTCATTAATTTGAATATAGAGAAATTGAATGATTATCAAAAAGAAATCACATAACGATTTACCTATTAGAATTGTAAATTTATAGACTGATACATTCTCTTATACATATTAAAATTATAAATATTAATTACTACGAAAAGCTACTTTGTCCATGTGTAAATGGTCAATACTGAACTGAACTTAAAGTAAAAAAATATGTTTAAATAGTTATAAAATATAAAAAGCAAAACCAAGAAAACAATAAAAAATATTATTTTAAACCGTTTGTATAAAACTGATGCTGTATAGTGTACACGTTCGTATATACCTATTTTATAATATATACATGCCAATGCATGTGGAGAAAAAGGATCTTCCATCTGCGTCGAATTCGGTATTTAATTTATTTTTATTTCTCTGTTCAGGTATCACAACTTGTGATTCACAAGACTCGAATTTAAGTTTTGACACTGTCTTCTCTTTGGTCTTTCTCTTTGTCTACCTTGTCGGAAAAGGCGTAAAAGTAAACATATTGATTGGTAGCAATTATATTTTTTTATATTAGTTTCTATTTTCATAATATAAAGAATACTGTTTTGTGTTATTTTTATGTATTTTTTTACTTTTTACTGATGTAGAGATAGAAGATAGAGTCAATGTCTAATGAAAAGAATTAAAAAAATGTCACGTACGGCATCCCATTCGAAATATATAAAAAAACATAAAATTTTCCCATTTTTCTTCTAAATTACACAATATCCTTTCACAATAATCTGTTCTCTAACATAAATAGAGAAATCGAACAATCAATCGTAAGAGGTGATGCCACCCACATTGCTCGGCATCGTTTATAAAATGGCAATCCGTTTCCGTTGTGTGACGGACACTTTGATGCGTTTATACCACGCTTCAAGCTTCATTTGCGCATGTTTGTTAGTTAAATGCTTTTAAGGATTCCCCGTTTCTGTGCCTGCTATGTTTGAAATTGACCGTTTCTCCAGTTGTTTTTTTTTTTGTTTCACGCTGTTTCCTGCATATAGCAGGGTAGGCAGAGGGAACCTAGTGTTAAGACACTCCGTTCTCTATTTTCCGATGAATTTCTGGAGGCATTGCGTGTTGAATGGCGGAAATCAACGTCGCGCTTTGCCTCGACACCAGAGTGAAAGAAATAAAATAATAAATATGACATTTCCTCGAGTGGATATCGAACCCACAACCTATCACGTTCACAGACACATGCTTGTGCCCCTGTGCCACGGCTGACCTCGATAAACATTTTGGTAAATTATGTAATCGATGTCACCATGTAACCCATTAAGAGCTAAAATGATTGATATTATAATGATAAATAATATAAATATATCATTATATCTATAACTCAGAGTACTAAATGAATTACTTTGGTATATATATATATTATATTTATTTGTTTTTAAAAAGAGGCCCCCAAATAAAGTTATATTAAATAAATAATATTTTTATGTGTTAATTATTGTTGTCATTAAGAATTTGAAGTATGAAACATAATTATGATAATGACAAACTCAATTGTGTTCGGCGGACGCGGACGTCTAATCTGATTCTCATTATCCCACACCGTTAATATAATGAAACATAAAACAATGGCGAGTTGCAAATGTAGTGTTTAGTAGGGCAAATTGCGAAATTGTTTTTTTCTTAATTTGTAATGGGAATTTTTTTTTTGAATAGTCCTAAATTAGAATCACTTACAGTGTTAATTATTTTTGTTATTTTTCGAAGAAACGAGTACATACATATGGTCTATATTACGTTATATATATAAAAAATATACAGTTAAATTTACGCTTATATTTTTTTTTTTACTATTTCATTAGAATAAGCAAGACAGATTAGTTTCGGCTACGTATTAACTCAGCTCAGCCAAATTAATTAAGCCATTTTTTTTTCGACTTTAAGCATATTATAATATTAATATTTTTCATACGTCGTAACAATTTATAAATATATCTATAAGAAAAATTTATAAACGAACAACAAAATTTGGCACCAGTACCAAAAAATTAATTAAAAATGTATTTCGTACCTTTAACACGATATCCAATAAGAGTTCCCCATTGATTCTTCAAATCCTCAATTTCCGTTCGAATATTGAGTTCACTGGAAAAATTCTTTTGCTGACTCAGCAAATTTTTGCGGTTAGTTTTGTCTGGTTGAAAAAATGACACGAATTTGTGAAGCGGACTCATTGTTCTTAAAAAAAAAACCTTTTACCGAGACGTTATTTTTTTGCGCAGTTATACTCGCGAATCGAGTAAATAACGGTATTTAGGAACGAGCATGTCACAGATGGTTTAATTTTTAAATATTAAGTTGAATAACCCAAGTACTAACCCAGGACTATAAGTTGTTGGGTATATTAAGTATTGTTTCCATTAAGAAGTGGTAAAAAACAAATATGAGAACTATAGTTATTGAGTAAAGTTTTTTTGTGTTAGCAGTCCGACCGCTCGAGCCACAGTGTCGCTGGCCCTCGCCTATCAAGCGCTTTCTTGAGACCGTCAACAAACTTTCGTTGGGTACCGCTCACCCTGCGCCAACGCGTTTCTAGGATTTCATACCATTTTCACTATTTATACACTATTTTATTTATATAGCAATAAAACATATGAAATATTGCTCACTTATTTGCTTAATTGTATTTACTTTTGTGTAACTACATTCTACATACTTTTATTTTTATTTTCGAAATCAATTAAATATTATTTATAAATGAAGATAGAATTTTCAAATATAAAGTTCTAATTTAAATAATAGACACACATAATAGAGCAAGAACATTAAAATTCAAATTTTTAACATTTCTAAAGTGTTATTCCACTTTTGGAAACTGTCCAAGAGGCGCGGGTTTAAATCCCGGTATGTTAAAAA
>DWQW01013232.1:0-10347 GCA_018249695.1 Heliconius erato demophoon | reverse complement strand
ACGTTTACGTATTATTTTTGTTCATTTAAATTAGTTAGATATTGTTTTAATAATAAGAATTTTCTCTACTTATTATTCTTTTCCGGATTATTATGATCATTTATTAGGCTTATATTTTCTTACCAATTCTATTAAAAACTGAATTTCATAAATATATTTAATAAGCATTCGTATACTTCAAGCGGGCGAAGCCGCGTCCGGGTCCGCTAGTAAATATCATATATATTCGGAAATATTAAAAAAACTAATTTAAACATTATGTTTTTTAATGGTAAATTAAACTAGAAAACGACATTTACTCCAAAAAAAAAACAATTCAATAAACAATATCTGCACATTAAATCTTAGATAAGCTTCACCTTCGAGGAACGCCGAGTCCAAGGCTGGAAATTCGGATGAATTATAGCGATATCATATAAATAAGGATTTAAGGCATCAGAATAAATTCCCGAAGGCCCCCAGCAAAGCTCACAGTATTATTTTACGTGCTATTTGTTTGTTTTTATTGCTTTCGCGGGCTTGGAACATGCTTTAATATTGTAGATCACGTGTCCCTGAATTCAATGCTTTGAAGGGTTCTTTTTAACGTTTTTTATATTTTTTTACACCTTCACACTGCATATAATAGTGCTAAAACACTCGGATGCCCATTTTCAGCCAATTTTTTTATACAATCTACGTGTTTATTCATATATCTACATGTTTATTGGCGGAACTTATTTTAAAACTTTTATTTATATATGAACTAGTGGGCGCGCACGGATTCGCCCGCTTATTTGCACCCTTAGGGATAATTTCTTAAAAAACCGCTGAATTAATTTTTTTATAAAAATCGGTGGCGATTTAAAGATTTTTCGATATAAACTTTCAACCCCTTATTTGAACCCTTAGGGGGTGAATTTTAAAAAAACATGAAATACGTGTTCAATGAAATATTCTTAAGAGACTGAATTTCAAATTTTATAAAAATCGGTGCCGATTTAAAAATTTTTCCATACAAACTTTCAACCCCTATTTTATCCCTTTAGGATTAAAATTTTTCAAAATCCCTTCTTAGTGGATGTCCAGATTATGAAAATAAATATCAAATAAACACGTTTCACGTTTCTACGCACAACGGCTACGGCTGCGCGTGCGTCTTATTTCAGTCAGTCAGGTACATGTCCTTTTATATATATAGATAGATGTTAAAGATGTTAATAATACATTTCCCCAAAAAGGAATAAATTGTGGCAAGTTAGAAAATAGAAGATAAATAGACTAAATTAACATGATGAATGTGGGATTCTATGCTTATTGATCTTTATTTAGCTTAACCGGGATAATAAAACGAAAACTTATAAATTTTCTCCAGAGTTTGATTCGAAGCCCCAACTTAAGCGTACCTCAAGTGCCTTATACTATGGCTTTGTTAAATGACGCTTATCTGGGAACAGGTCCTACATAGCCAAAATAATATACGTACACACAGCTTTAAAATTGTTGATTCAATTTATTATAAGCACATGTATGTATATATGTTTATATATATAATATTTTTTTTAGTTTCATGCAGTATCTCGCATGCAGCAACGTAGGCGTAGGTAGCGTAGAGGTAACTTAGTGTTAAGACACTTCGTTCCAGAGCTAAGCTATTTTTTTTTTAAAAAAAACAGGATTTTACATGCTAAAGTCCACACAAAAAAGTTCCGGACGCCGACTTGGCGTATAATAATATAAAGTGACAAATAACCAGCAAGAAAATTGTACTTGACAACACAAAACTGTATCACATTTTGTTTCCACCAGAATGTCTGCTCTTGACATTGAGAGTAATCTGTATATAGAATAGAAGACAGTTTGATATTTTAGAAACTATGACCCATTTTTAGATGTGCTAGATTATTTATTGAAGAGCAGCTTTTATCGATTTATTAGGACAGGCAGAGGGAACCTAGTGTGAAGACACTCCGTTCCTCTCGTGCCAGCATGTTGAATGGCGGAACTCAACTCCGCACTTCTTCTTCTTCCGATGGATAGCGGTATTTACGCAATTAATCCGGTTAAATAGTTTGATTTGAATTGTGTAATAATAGTGAAAATCAAAGATATTTAACTTATTTTATAATAAAATCAAAAGACGTATTTCATAACACGTCTTGTATTTTATCAAGCTAGTATAAACCCTTATATATCTTTACATAGTATAAAATGTAGTATTTTAGTATAGGTACAAGCACGATACACACTTAAATATTTTCTCTTAAATTAACATCAGATTTGAATAATATCGAAAACAAACAAAGAAAGAATAATAAAAATCAAATACATACATTTTTCACATTATAATTATAAATTATTTTGTATGAAATCCCTTATCTAAGCATTGTTTCGAGGTGACGGCCCGTATTAAGCTGAATTAATTACAACTAGATCATCCAGATACCGCTAACCTGACAGGTGACATGAAACAAGTATACAGGGTGGAAGTGTCAGCACCACTTTAAATGAAACCACAGTTTTAACTACGCTATAAAAGAAAAAAACCCACGTCTAAACTGTTAAGGCACCTTGATTAATTTCTTTAGGTATGGGTTTAAAATATTTTGCCCTATATGCTGTTTCCGTAAAAGGAGCGCTGACACTTCCAGGATTTGTGCTTATATTTTGCATGCCTACACTCGAGGAAGTGAAATTTCTATTTTTTTCGCTAATCGTATCCTGTCGCCATTCGCTATTCTAATGTATTGATGGAACACCTTGTGTAATTATGTAAACCTGCAACATAATAAGTATTATATTATGGAGAAGCCTATACAATTAAGAAGTGTAACTGTACGAGTGATCGTTACAGGTTTGGTTCTGACGTTGGAAAATATTAATATTTTTTAAAAGTCCAGAGAGAATGGAGCGCCAAATACTACACATTTCTTTCTCTGCATACCTCTTTCGCCTCGTTCACTGCCGTCACTAAAATATTTTTATAAAAAAAATACATGCCATGTGAAGTAGTGAAGAAGAAGCAGAGTGATATTATTAGGCATTCGTATAAACTGTTATACTGTTTGTGTCTATTTCCCTATACGTAATAGTTAAATGAGATGTAGTTTATGGTTATGAAGTATTTTTTCTTCCTATTTTTTTAAACAATAAAGTAAGCAGGCAAGCGCGGTGTTTATTTTCGCCATTCAATAAGCAATATCTCAAAAATTCGGCGTAACGTGAGAAACGAATTGTCTTAACACTAGGTTGTTCGCTGACTACCCTACTACATGCGAAATGGATGAAACTGAAAAAAATTAAATAAACTGTGAACATAGGCAGAAAGTAAACAAACAGACCAAATATCAATTACATAAGTGTTGAATTTAATACAAAAAAAGGGAATAACTTTAAATAAACTATATTACAACATCAATACAAAAAAACCCTAAATAACCAATTCAAAAATTCGTATTCATGAGCACTAGTTGCATAACTGTTCTGTTTAATAAACAGTTATTCAAAACACAACGCCGGAACCATTAAGTATTCATCTAGGAACTGTGGAATAAGCTTACGTTCCATAGCCAAAATTAAATATTCCCTCAGTTCTGGACATGTCCCAGTGGAAATTTCAATGTTAAACCTTCTAAGATAGATGCTATGTTGGTTTCGGTATGTATTTTTGGGTTTCTTATATTTGTATGTAAATATACCTACTTCTTTTCTTAACTTTCTTATGCTTTTCTTAACTTATGTTTTATCTCGCACGTAGTAGGGTCAGCAAAGGGAAACTAGTTTTAAGATACTAAATTCCCCACTTTTTGCGACATTGATTGCTCAGCAGTGGAACTTAACGCCGCGCTTTGTCTTCTTACCATCGTAAAGAAATGAAAATATTTTGTTACGCGAGTTGGAAATTGATTGTTCTACCACGATGGTTTTAATTAATATGTATATACAATAAGAAAAGGGGACAAAATATATTAACACTGGATTCTCTCTGCTCACCTTCCCAATAAGTAAATCCCCAATTATTCATCTAGAATCTCATACAGATTTCAACCCGCACTAACATTGTTACAAAAAATATTTTGTAATTTACAAATTCTCGAAGTTTACCCTTTTGCCTACAATATAGACCTCAAACCATTTACAAATTTACATATTACTAAAATTTAACAAGATTTACCTATTACAATTAATATAAATTCACAGCGCCCTAAGATAAGGCCTTTTTAAGCTTATTTATTATAAACTTTTATGAAAATTGCGGTTTTAGTGATAAATTAAAGCTTTCCAGCTCTGTTACGTTCAGGACTTCCTAATTAATTAGTGAGTTAAATTATTATACACTTGTATTGTATTACAACGATTTTGAATGTTAATGAATATTTCAAAAGCAACTTTTAGTTAGCATTGGGGTCTGTCTTAGTGCAGGGGCACAAGCGTGCGACTGTAAACGCGATATGCTGTGAGGAAATAAAATATTTAATATTTCCATTTCCCCGCTTTGGTAACGAGGCAAAGCGCGGCATTGAGTTCCGCTATTCAACTTCCAATACCACCAGAATTCAGCGGATATTAGGGATCGGAAGTGTCTTAATGAGAATTGATGCAGCGTGAAAGTAAAAAAAGGAGATTCATGATTTATCTAACAAAATAAACACTTATCATTTTTGTTACAAAACTAAAATTGATTTCTTACTCGGTTGCTGCGAAGCGTTCAAATGATGTTATGTTATTATGTATGTCCTTCTGTTCCTTTGTTTTCTTATAAGTGTTAAACCAGTGAACTGATTTTGATAAATGATTCGTCGTTGCATATGTCTTGACTGTGCAAGTATTGTTTTGTACATTTTATTTAGATTATACAATCGAGTTTTTTGGTCTGTTTGTAATTCATTTGGTTTTACTTCACGTTGCAACCAACATAAAGCAGCTTAGACAGAAGCAATATCGTGTTAATATACTTCGTTACCCATTTTCCACGAAGCTTACAAAATTAAGTGGTGAAATATTGCGTGGTGAGTGGTAAAACGCTGCGCCCCGTCTTGTTAACGGAGCCAGGAATGAAAATAAGTCATTCCACCGATTAGGAATCGAACTCATTATTATCGCGCTAACAGTCAAACACAGGTCTCAATAATACATCTGTCAATGAATTTGAAATGCTAATAAATTCAGGACAACATAATGCACCAAAATAATCACATTAATTAAACAACCACAACCACGAAGACCAAAGTATCTGAAACGTTCGCAAAATATTATTGTTATAGAGTCAATTTGTAATTACATCGAAGCCCTCTGCTCTGTATTGCTCGAGTTATACGCCAGTATATCACAGACTGTAAACTGAAATTTAAAATTGTTGATAAATTATGCGCTGATAAAGTGTCTTAATGAGAACAGAGTGTCTTAACACTAAGTTCTCAGGTTCTCTCCACCTACCATGCTATACGCGTTATACAGTGTGAAGCTAAAAAAATATATAAGCTGATGAGGTTAGGCAGATGATGATGATGATAGCCTAATGTTACTATTTGGATTGAGAGTAGAGAGAAGAGTATGAAGTTTCACTATACTAGGTGAAACTAAAAGTTATGATGATAATAAAATATTTCCCCAATGTCTCCACTATATCGTTTCTTAGCCTTAAATTTTATGCTTATTATAACACTTTACCCATTAAGATACTTCTGTTCACTATTTTCCGTCAAATTCTGGAGTCACTGCGTGTTGAGTGGCGGATCTCAACGCCGCGCTTTTTCTTGTTACCAGAGTGATTCCTCGCTCTAACGAGGCTTTAATTTGCATGAAAATATAAAATTTTACATTTCGTTGAAGGAAAATCGAACCCACAACATGTCGCGTTTACAGTCATACTCTTATGCCCCTTCGCCATGACTGGCCTCTAGTTATTTCTAATTTTAATATAGCAATATTATAAGCAATTAAATTGAAATAAATTTTAATTAAAAATGAAAATTAAAATAAAATTAATATGATAGATAGGTGCCTACTGGTTGTTTACTTCTAATCATCTCGGCGGGTATATTTTTCAATGACAAATATTTTAGATTTAAATAGGCAATCTGCGATTGAATTGAGCTAAAAATGACCATTTCTCATTGGAATACTCGATCACTCACTGTAAAAACACCTGAGTTTGATGCTTGTTGTCCATTAAATGAGAACTATAATATAGATATATTTTATTAAATAGGTTTTAATATATTTGGCAATTAAACATGCTATAAGAAATATGATTAATATTCATAAATGTTATTGTATTGCATTCATCGAAACAGAGAAAATAAAATGAGTGTTTTATCTCTGTAAGGGTCGCTTATTTTATGAAGTATAATAATTAAAGTAGTGTAAGAAGTAGAGTATTATGTCTTTTAATTATTATAAGTACTTTATTAGCTTTTAAATTACAATGTTAGAGTGATGTGAAAAGTAAGCAGAACAACAAACAAATATTTAAAGTTAAAAATTCTTAAATATCAGATTTATGCTGTATCCCGCACTCAGCAGGATAAGCAGAGGGAACCTAGTGGTAACAGTCTACATTCTACTTTTTCCGCCAAATTTCGGAGGCATTACATGTTGAGTAGCGGAACTGAACGATGCATCGCCTCGACACCAGAGCGAAGAAACAAAGATAAGAAAGAATATATTACTCAATCTCATAACTATTAAAATTTAAATTTCTTAGGAAAGAAAGCTAACAGAAAATATTTAGCGCTATACTTGGAATGGATTCGAAGCAATAAGAAAAATATGGTTCTACTAATGAAACTCCTCCAGGCATGAGCGATGATGATGAAATCTTTCAGCTGGAGCGATTGCTAGATTTCATTTCGAGATGTATTCTAGCGATAAATTATAGTTAAAAAGTTTTGTTCATTTGAATCTTTACACCATTAATACACGTGGAGGTGTGAGAAAAACAAAAATGACGCTATATTGCAAATATAGCAGGGTGGGCTCAGATAACCTATTTAATACTAAAAACTCTCCGTTTGGCACTTACTGCCCAATTTCCAAGACATTTGTCTACCAGAGGAGACAAATAAACATATGAAATACGATAACATCTTTGATTTTCGCGATAATTGAACATTTGTAAAAACTCATTCTAATTACTAGATTAATTGCGATATTATACAGTGTTTGTTTTATTTAAAAAGCCTCATAAATAAATATCCATACCTATATTATAAATTCGAAAGTAACTCTGTCTGTCTGTCTGTCTGTCTGTCTGTCTGTCTGTCTGTCTGTCTGTCTGTCTTTTACGCAATCAGGACCAAACCGCTAATTCAATTACGATAAAATACTCATACAGAGATACTTGAGGGTCTTCGGATGAACATAGGCTACTTTTTTTCTCATATTTGTAATATTGTCGATATATACTAATATATTAAAATAGTTTTTAATTTGACTGGCAATTTATTCTGCCATGTTAATAACAACCGACCGTTGCTAAGCAACGGTTTGCAAAGTTTAGTTTGTTGTTATGAGAAAACGTCACCCAAAATGAGCTTGCTTAACGCATACATGGCGTGCGTCGACTCAACCTTATGAGATACATAAAAACAATGTTTAACAAAAATATTGTTCTTTAAATAATGTTTAAAAAAGTCCGAGATGGTATAATATATGTTTATCTCTAAAGGTTGGGCAAAAGTAACCATTTTAATTAATTTACTTTATATTTGTCGGGTTTTTGTTGTATGTATTTTCTATAATTTGATATTGATCCTTATGAAAATGAATATAATAGTCACTTTTAGCATTTCATCTAGATTGAAATTATAGTTCACTGTATAACATTCTAATAAATAATTAAGGAGTCAGTAAAAGTAATAATTAAGAAGTAAATAATTAAGGTGTCACTGATTTGAAATGAGCTTGGCATAGTATGAACCACAGAACACATATACCCAAAGGGAAGAATGTTCACTTCATACAAAAAAATACGAACGACGCGAACGGGCAGATGACTTTGACGGTTTTGTAAATTTTCATACATTTTCGAAGTACTATTAATTTTTATGTAATTATTTGCTGTTTATAATTAATTTATACTTTTCTTTAGTTCTTCGCTTATTCGAGTAGTAGATTAGTTAGATTTTCATAAATTTCTTAATGTGGTGTAAGTTGCGGCCCTGCGCTGCATCGGCATAATATTATTTAAGTATTTATTATTTAAGGAAAGAATTGTTGGTTATTTCATCTCGGTTGGATGGTTATCTATGACGTTGTTATACTCTTAATAAATTATAGTTTTAGTTTTTTGGGATTTTAATTGATATTGCTTTCAAAACTTATCATATTTAATGTTGAAAGGACTTTAGTTATTTCATATAGTATCTATGTACGACGTCGTACATAGATACTATATGAAATAACGTCGTCGTACGTGCAAAAAGATTTTTCCCGGGTAAATCAGTAAAATCGATCACTGAAACTCCAATAAAAATCAGTTCAGTTATTCTGGATATTAGCTCGGGGAAATAGAAAGACAGACAGACAGAGACAAAAAATATATTTTTTTATTGTATTTGAGTATTATGTAAATAACCACATGCACTTGCAAAAACATAGCAACGCATTTAATTTTAATTCTTCTAAATATTTATTTTACTTTGATTATATTAATAATGTAGCTGGTTTTGTTTAGTTTTTTTTATTAATTTTTTAATATGATTACGTTTACTTATAATTTTTTTAATCTAAATTAGTTAGATATTTTCAAAAACAATTTCATAAATATATCTAATAAGCATTCGTATAGTTCAAGCGGGCGAAGCCGCGTCCGGGTCCGCTAGTATATATATATATATATATATATATATATATATATATATATAAATCAATATAAATCAATTTGTGCGAAAGTAATTCAGATTTAGAGCGGGCGAAGCCGCGAGTGCGTCACTAGTGTGCAAATAACGATATAAAATTAATTTATCATACATAAAATAACGAAACAATATAATCCATAAGAGTAATGACTTATTTCTAAGACATGGCTCCAATTATAATTCCCAGTTAGCCCCCTGCTTACAGATACCGCGGGGCTTATGTAAATTATATTGTCATACAAACGACGCGGTAAGCTTTCATACTGTATAGACAATGTATGAACACGCCGTTAATGTTTTGTATTTTCTTGGGAGATAATAGTTAATAATAGCTTAGTAAAAAAATGGTGGAGGTCGTCGGTTCGAGGTTTGTGCAAGGGGAATTTATGTAAATATATTAGATTTAATCTGTGGTCATTTAATTATTATTTTAATGGTTGAAGTAACGTGTACTGTTGTTTAGTAACTATAGAAAACGAAAATATTTCTGTTTCTTTGTTAATATTATCAAGTCTTTGTTAAAGACAGCTTGATTTTGAGATATATTAAGGTAAGCTTGAAGCGATTTTGAGCTTGTGATTTCGTGACGTTTATTTACTTTTAAATTTTATAGCTTCACGTGGGATATAGATTCCGCACATAGCAGAGTAGGCAGATATAATCTGGGAACCTAGTGTTAAGACACTATCCAGACATTAAGATACTGCCGTCACCCACTTTCCGTCGAATTCTTGGAAATTTACTTTTTGAATGGCGGAACTCAAAGTTATCTTAAATATTTTCCAGTTGTACGCCTTACCCCACGTATTAGAGTAAGTAGGCAGACGGAGCCTAGTATCAAGACACAACGTATAAATGTATATATTATTTTTAAAACATTTTTAAAGTGTTATTCGACACTTAGGAAAGAAAAATATTTATTTAGAAAACGTATAAAAATTTGAACGCAGCGGGACTCGAACCCGCGCCTCCTGGAAACCGACCAGTCGCTCTAACCACTAAGCCATGCGTTCTCGCCAAGCTACGTCGAACTTTTATACGCTTGTTACAACTTATTTATGTTGTTAGCATCTCTGTAGGGAGATTTTTACAAATTTCCGCTACCTGTATATATTATGTTTTCTTTTATCGTTATAGAAGAACATATTATTTCTATGAAATACTTATATTCACGTAGCATATTGAAGCAAGCGCGAGTGAATTAGAACAAAATATGTCTGGAAGCCTAATTAGTAACTCTACGACGGGCTGCAATGAATAAACTTAAAATTAACTTGAAAGGGAATAATTTTTACACGTTGAAACGTATCGTAGCTATCTTAAGTAGTTTTGTAGCAGAAAGAATAAGTTTAATTTGTATCTGATGAGGCCGGTCGTCGTAGCGGCACGAGGTGTGACTGCAAAACCGACTGGTTGTGGGTTCGATTCCCACTCGAGGAGATGAAATATTTACTTAAATTTATATTTCCATTTCTTCGCTCTGGTGTCGAGGTTAAGCGCGGCGTTG
>DWQW01013231.1:0-10348 GCA_018249695.1 Heliconius erato demophoon | reverse complement strand
AATTTTATTTTCAGGACACTATTAGCAACAGGTGCAAGAAATTCTTGTGAATTAGCCATCTATAGTTTACCTACACTTGATCCATTATGTGTGGGGGAGGCGCATAAAGATTGGGTAATATAATTTAATTTTTATGTAAATATTTTATATATTGCTTTGAATGTTGATGGATGTCAATATCACGATAATCCAGAGAGCAGAAAACTCCACACATCAATCAGTCAAGTACTGTGGTACCAACCAATCCATGAAAAAGATGGACACTGTTGCGGATGAAATAATAAAAAGCAATTGTAAATATTGACAGCGACTGGAAAGATATCCCAATGACCTTTCATCTGCCCTTGTATGTTATGCCAAAAGATTAAAAAGTGTAAATGATATTCTTTAAAAATAAAATATAAAAGAGTAAAAATAAATGCTACTAAATAAAAAAAGTGAAAAACAATATAATTAATATAAGGTAGATAGATGGTTTATTGAAGTCACGCCTTTAAAAGCCGACAGTATAAAATACATTTGCTAAAAATAAAGAGCTAATTGCAAATTCATCTCAAAAAAAAATGTTATGAATTTGAAATGAAATATTCAATATTCTCATTTTCTTACTATGATAATGAGGCCAAACGCGGCATTAAGTTTCACTACTTGACAAAGTACATCTATAATTTGGCGGCAAGTGTCAAATGTTCTAATTTAATCTAATTTCACGCCTTATCCCTAGCGGGGTAGTCATAGAGAACGGAGCGCCAAACGCTACGGTCTCACATACCTCTTTCGCCTCGTCCATTATCATCAACCTCTTCATACATGCCCTCCGGGTGGTCCTCATGCTTTTTACGTGACCTTCCCCTTTGATACTGTATTTTCGAAGGTCAACCGAGGTCTCCCCCTACCTCTCTTACCACTCACTTTTCCATCATAAATCTTTTTTGCCATTCTTTCGTCACTTATTCGTTCGACGTGCCCAAACCAGCTGAGCACGTTCTTCTTCATTCTCACCGTGACATCCTCGCTAGTATCTGCCATTTTATGTACCTCTTCATTGCGGATTCGATCAGCTATGCTGACTCCGCATATCCTACGAAGAGATCGCATCTCCACAGCATTCATCTTTCTTTCATTCTTCTTCTGCAATACCCACGTTTCGCTGCCGTATAACAGAGTCGGTACCAAAACTGCATTGTGTACGGCCAAACGCGCAGCTGTGCTGACATTTCGCCGTCTCATCAATGCAGCTAAGGCTCCGTTAACCTTGTTACCGGCAGCAATACGCCTTTCTACATCCATCTCGTATCTTCCATCTCTACTGAACATACTTCCCAAGTATACCACTTCATTCACTTGTTCTAATATCTTACCATTTACACTGATATTGCATGCCGTCTTTTCTTCATCTCTTTCAAAAATCAGAACCTTTGTCTTATTGCATTGAGGTTTAGACCATTATATTCACACCCTTCTTTCAGAGTGGTGACCAATGCCTGCAACTCGCATACTGATAACGCAATAAGCACTGCATCATCTGCGTACAGCAGGCAATTCCTATTCAGGTCACCTACTTTCACTCCTACATTACTTTGTTTCACTCCTTGGAGACAGCTATCCAAATACAAATTGAACAACCAAGCTGACATGAGGCAACCTTGTTTAACACCCGATCGAATGTCAAACCAAGGCGACATGCCAGCTCCTACTCGCACGCAGGCTGAGCGATCTCTGTAAAGAGACTTTACAGCCTGCAGCAAGGGTCCGCTCATATTGTACCGGGGTAGTATCTCCCATAATTTCGCTCTTACAACTCTGTCAAACGTCTTTTCCAAGTCCACAAAAGCACACAAAACTTTTTGGTTAACGGCCAAAAATTTTTCCGTGATCATGCGGAGGGAAAAGATCTGTTCCATACACCCTCTTCCAGGTCTAAAGCCTCCTTGGGCCTCCCACAACAGCCTTTCAGATCTCTTTTGCATTCTTCTCGCTAAAACTTTAGCATCAATTTTACTACCTAAGCTAATCAAACTGATAGCCCTATGGCTTGCGCAATTTATCTGTGAATCTTTGCCTATACAAAGGCACGATGACTGCATTCGTCGCCAATCGTCTGGAACCTCCCCTGATTTCCAGCATAAATTGCACGAAAGTGTCAAATGTTGATATAAATAATATACCAATAATGTTATTATTTTAGGAATATAAATAAACTCCTAGCTAAAAAATAAATATATATTTTTGAATACAATATTGCATGATGTCCAGATCTTGGACATGTGCTGGCTGGACGACGAGTACCTGGTGACGGGGTCGCGCGACTCCAAGCTGGCGCTGTGGCGCGCGCCGGCCGCCGCGCCGCCCGCGCCGCACGCCTACATGGCGCCCGTCGCGCTGCGCGACTGCAAGAACGGTGGGGGCACTCACTCTCAATACTATTATTATTATTCCAAAAAAGCTTTTTTAGCTTTTTTATAATTGGAACTTTTCAATAAATATATTTGTAAGTTGTAAGTCTTTCGAGTTTTTATAATTCAGATATATGTCTTTCAATGGCGAAATTTGTCCTTACCAAAAAAGTATCACCCGCGGTCATACACATTTCTTCATCAAATGTGTAGATGTGGTGTCACATATGTACATATGCGGATTACATAACTGCGGTTGCTCGCTGGCAGGTCAGAAGGTGCGCGCGCTGACGTTCAACGCGCAGTGGCGCGAGGTGGCGGCGCTCACGCTCAACGGGTACATCCACGTGTACAGCGCCGCCTCCTTCCGACAGACGCACTCGCGCAAGCTGCCCTCCTGCCAGGACCTCGTGTGCCTCGCCACGCAGGTACGCACGCCTATACACACTTTACGTATACTTATACTTTATCATTTTCATTTGAAAACTTTACAAAAATATATGTATTTTATTATCAATTTCTCTAAACCAATATTGATTTTAATCTGATCCATCGTGTCTAAATCAAATTTTATATCTGTGGACAGCAGGAAAGCGGTATTTACGCCATCGGGTGCAAGTCGTACACGCTGTTGCTGGACTGTCGTACATTACAGTCAGTTAAGAAGATAACCTCGAGGTACAATGGCTGTGGTATTCGATCGGCCAGCTTTAGAGGCGACATGCTGACTATTGGAACTGGTCTTGGTTGGTATTGATTTTGTTTAGCGTCACGCTTCAACCCGCAAATTGCAGGATAGATAGAAATACTCCGTTTCCCATGCACAGTCCAATATTCGATAAATTTAGATATTACGTGTAGAGTAACAGAACTCAATATTGCATTTTGTCTACCAGAACCGAAGAGTTCCTCAGTTTAGCAAAGCCTGTTTACATTTAACCAAAGAAATTCTTAGTAATGCCTCAGACCAGACACGAAAAAAAGGCATTTAAAGTAATTTAATTAGAATTCCTTTTTTTTGTGGGATAGTCCATTTATCAAACTACCTACCGGCTATATTATATCACATCAATCCTTTCAATTTAGCCATCTCTAACTGCTAGTTAACACAATCTCACATGTTATGTGGATCTCGTGAAGACCTTACTATAAAAATTATCCTACGAAGTAAGGTCTTCCCTAACCCAGCTGGTCCCCGTGGGGAATTAGACCAGTACCCTTCAACTCAACAAAGATCAAGTTCAAGGTCTCCACAGAATACAAGAACCAACAAATACATACAAATAGGGACCTACAATGTACAATCACTGTCATCAAAAGAAAGCCTGCTAGAACTAAACGAAGCCTTAATAAATATAAACTTTGATATCCTAGGATTAGCAGAAACTAGAAGATTAGGAGAAGAAATAGAGGGACACCAAGACTTTATATTGTGTTTCATCCGGCAAACCAAAGGCCTATATGGAGTAGGTTTCTTAATCAGGCAAGGGTTAAAAAACAACATTGTTGATTTCTATGGAATCTCAGAAAGAGTCGCTCTGCTACAACTGAGGCTAGAAGACCATAATATCACAATAATACAAGTCTATGCCCCAACAGAGAGCTCTACCCAAGAGGAGCTGGAACGGTTCTACAACGACCTGAGGAAGGCGCACACTCTAGCCAAGGAAACAATATTGGTAATAGGAGACTTTAACGCTAAAATTGACAAAACAAAAATAGAAAAAAGTCTATCAACAGGACCATATGGATAGGAAAGCGAAATGAAAGGAAAGAGAAGAGAAAGGCTAATCGATTACCCTTGTGAGTACAGACTAACGATTATGAAAACTTGTTGTAAGAAAAAAGAAAGTCGCAGATGGACATGGCAATTACCAGATTCGAAACAAAGAAGAAAATTGATTTTATCTTAGCCAACAAACGTAACCTAGTAAAAAATGTTGAAGTATTAAACACCATTCAATTTCCATCCGACCATAGATTGGTCTGAGCACCGTTGACCCTGGAAAATGCAGAGAAAATTGGATGACAATATACAACAATACTGATAATTCTTAGGAATTCTCAGTGTTGATTGATTTAGATCAAAAACTGAAATAAATAATTATTTAAGCCAACTAGCAACGAATATAGATAACAATGCGTCATACTCAGTAGTTCAATTTTACTACAACATGATAGAAAAAGGCACTATAGAAAGTCTGAAACCAATCAAGAAAAATCGAAAAAGAACATAATACTAAGCGAACAGACATAAAAAAATATACAAAAAAGGACAGATCTGATCCACACAAAGGGTAAAGCAAAAAATTTAATAAATCTATAAAGAACTATACTGAACACAGGAAAAATATTATAATCTACAACTTAACGAAATTCCGAAGCACAAAGATGGCACTCAAAGAATTAAAGACCCATAAGAACTGGATACACAAAACAATTCGAATACAAAATCCAGAGAAGAAGTGCTACAAGTCGCAACATCATTCTATAGGGAACTGTACAAGCAGCAAAATTATGCAAAATTATTTGAAGCAAATGGAACACATAAAAACTACGAAAACGAACGTAACGAAGCACAGAAAGTATAGAAGAAAGAGAAGTGTACAACTACATCAACACCCTAAAGAATGAAAAAAGCCCAGGGCCTGATGGCAGTAGTAATGAGGCACTTAAAATCGGAAAACCTATATTGTTTCATCATATCACAAAATTATTTACCATGGTACTTGACACAGAATGTGTACCGAAGCAGTGGTGCATCTCAGATATTGTGATTCTCTATAAGAAGGGAAATCCGCTGGAAATAGGAAATTACAGGCCTATAAGTCTACTCACAAGCATGTACAAACTGTTTGCATCCATTCTAGCGATAGAAATAACACAAGAAATAGACCAGTCCCAAGCCATAGAACAAGCAGGATTCCGCTCCGGCTTCAGTACAATAGATCACATACACACTCTGGAACAGGTACTTGAAACATATAAAGAGTTTAACAGACCCTTGTATCTCGCGTTCATAGATTACAGTAAGGCATTCGATTCTAATAGCCACAGTTCAATCTGGAAAGCCTTATAATCTTCCAAAGTCGAAGCACAAATATATCAAGGACAGTTACTGTAGAGTGAAACTTGAGAAAAGAGGCAACGAGATCAAAATAGAAATAGCAATAAAGGTATGACAATATGTGGACATCTACTAAGTCATCTAAGGTTCGCTGACGATATTGTGATCTTTGCGAACACCCATAAAGATTTAGAATACATGATAAATACTCTGAGTGAGACAACTTCTAAAGTGGGGCTGGACATGAATGTAAACAAAACTAAGGTAATGAGTAATAGCTATACGAAACCGATTAAAGTACAAGGCAGAAATATTGAATATGTCGAAAATTACATATATCTAGGTAAGCAGGTGTCTTTCAAAAACGAATAATGAAGAGGAGGTCTTAGAAGAAGAGCTAACATAGCATGGAAAAGATACTGGTCCTTAAAAGAAGTACTCAAGGGAGACTATAGCATAAAAATGAAAAGAACCATAAACAAGACTTGTCTACTGCCATGCCTGCTGTATGGCTCCCAAACGTGGGTATTTACGGAAAATGGAAAGGAGCATGTTGTGAGTCAGAAAAAGGGACAAAATAAGGCACAGCAAAATCAGAGACAAAACTAAAGCTACAGACACTCTTTGAGCGTGCCCTCAAACTCAAATGGAAATGGGCCGGGCATGTGGCTCGACTTACGGACAATAGGTGGACCCGAAGAGCTACCACCTGGAAAAGACCACCAGGAAAGATCTTACAAAAGGTGGGCAGATGATGTAGCCCAGGTAGCAGGTGGGCAGTGGATGAAAGCGGTGAGGGACAGGGATCGATGGAAGGAGTTGGAGGAGGCTTTCACCCAAAGAGAGGACCTAGATAACTAAGCTACTTATAAATATTTATCTAATACATTAAATATGTAGTTTTTAAGTATAACAAGAGGAAATGTAAACTGGTAATATGTCCCCATATAAAGAGGCTTTTTATTTATTTTATTTTTATAACTGCTAGTTAGATAGCTCAAATAATTATAATGGTGTTGTTCATAATGCATATGTACATATATTAATGTATTTTTTTTAGCTGCACGTTGTATCCAGCACATAATCTGGAAGAAATACTCCGCTTCTCAGTTTCCTCGTATCAGGGCGAGTGAAATTTTTTTTTTTTCTTCGAGTCGCAATCGAATCTCAGCCTGTCGTGTTTACAGTCACACGTTTATGACCTTGCACCATGAATACCCTCTAATTTTATGTTCATGTAATGTGTGATAATATGACATTTCTATTTGACCGCGGGGTGAAACCGTAGGTAATAACTAGTATAATGAATTGTTATATTTATGTATACAGGCATCCTCATGTTCTACGACCTGCGGGCGGGCAAGTACCTGGAGAGCAACATCCACTCGTCCAAGACGGTGACGCTGAAGGTGTCCAAGGGCTCGGTGTTCCCGGAGGAGGAGCCGGAGGGCTACAACCAGATGCGCTACGTGCCCGCCATCTACACGCACTGCTACGACGACAGCGGCACGCGCATCTTCACGGCCGGCGGCCCGCTGCCCGCGCCGCTCATCGGCAACTACGCCGGCATCTGGCAGTAGCGGGGCTCAGCGCCGCGCTGTGCCCACAACCAGTCACTTTGTGCCCCTGCGCCACGACTGGCCTCGATTCTTTTTACTTGATGGATTAATAGAATGTATCTTGTGGGGCCTTGGTAACCTTGAATGGAATTAAGCTCATCTTTTTTTTATTATTTTATTTGTATGTATGTGGATGGTCTGTGTAGTCATTGTCAGCTAGACTTAAAAAAACAGATTTAAGGACATATTGCCTTAATAAAGGATGTATGTTGTGTGGTCTTGTTCAAATTGAATGAAAACTAGTTGGTGATATGAAACACATGGTTTTCTATGGATGTTTGTTTATTTGTATAGATCTAGATGAAAAAAAAACCTCTGAAATTTCACTTACTTCCTTTTTTTTATTTCATTTGTTTTGTAATTTTATTGTCGCTTTTATTCTGTTTTAGTTTTTTTTATTTGGTTTTCATTCCTTATTCATAATTTCATATATTAAGATGTTTATTTTTATTTGAAATAGTAATTGGTATTGTTTTTACATTTACAAAATTTTGTGTAAAACTTGATTATATCACAAATCTGACTGTGAAGCGACGGTTGTGGGTTCGACTCGTGGGAAATATATATTTTCATTTCCTTGTTGTGGTGATAAGATAAAACAGAGCTGAGCACAATGTCTCGAAAACCGGGCGATGCGTGAAGAATGCAGGTCTTACCACTAAGTTCCTTCTGCCTAACCTGCTATATGCGGGATAGCGGGAAACCGCTTTTTAAGAATTCAAGTAAATTAAAAAAAATATCCATATTATTATGATAGGTATAAAATTGTTGTAAAAAAATATATATAATGTAATTGTAAATAATTCGTTTTAATATTTTATAGTCTTATGATATAAATGTAAGATGAGCGATATGGTTCATTAGAATATTCATAGATTTTGTAATATGTTGACGACTTTAAATTAAATTATTTTTTAAATTAATGTTAAAATAATTTTGTTTCAAAATATTACTTATCCTATTACGAAATACTAGCTTTTACCAGCGGCTTCGCCCGCATAGTCTAATGGAAATTACTAGTGATTGTGTGTGACACATGACACATTATAGAGCCCGTTTTTATAAACCGCTCTCTACTCTGAGATCGATCTTGAGATGCCGCTTTCATTCTTAAATTATAATCTATCAATGAAAACGGCATCTCAAGATCGATCTCAGAGTTGAGTGCGGTTTACAAATACGAGCTTAAGTGAGGGAGGTAACTCTGACCAAATACGATACGATAGCCTTCCTTGAGGTGGACCATCCAATGCCAAATTTTTTGATTAGTGTGTTCAAAGAAACATTTTTTTCAGATTTATAATATTAGTAAAAATTTTATTCACTTTCAGCTAAATTTTCGAGATATGTTGAGTTCGTGTTGAGTGATGGAACTCAAACAACTAGTTTTATCTTGTTGCCAGGGCGAGGAAATGAAAATAATTTATTTACCCGTATAAAAATCGAACTCACGACCGTCGCGTTTACAGTCCGACCCCGTGCCACTGCGGCTTTACTGCTGTAGTGAAAGAATGAAATACTACAAAAACAAAATTAAAATAATACTTTCTTAAAAGCGTCAATATATTACTTAATCGTTTTTATTAATACTATTTTTTTTTTCTTAGTGTTGTATATAACTGCCAATTGTATAACTTTATATTTAGACATAAATTTTTATTGTATAATTTGTAGATGTGTATATAAAAAAATATTGTATAATTCATTAGATTTATAACAACTCGAGAAAATATTGTTTTTTTTTATTTATTTAGCAAAGTAAATGGGCTTGCCATACCATTTAACAGTCTTATAAAAGAAATTTAAAAAAAAATATGTCAATAGTGACCCCATTTGAAAATTTTAAACATATTTGATAAAGCTCTTTATTTCATTAAACACTTTCATAAATTTATGGTTCTGAAAATTATTTTATATCCTCAAATATATGCATAAGTATGTTGATATTTAAAATTTTAATTTAGTCTCTATTTTAATAATTTCACAGAAAAACATCATAATTAAGTGAGACCGTAGAACACGACGCAACGTTTGTGGGTTCGATTTCCACTTTCTTTGCTGGTAACGAGCAAAGCGCGGCGTTGAGTTTCACCGCTCAACACGCAATGCACAATTCGGCGGAAAGTAAGGATTGAAAGTGCCTTAATGGAACGCTGTGCGTTAACACTAGGCTCCCACGTTCCCCCTGCCTACGCTGCTGTGTGGGATACAGCTTGAAGCAAAAAATATATAGAAAGAACACAAATAAAAATATATAAATTGAATTTTACAATATTTTTATTTAATTTACAAAGCCATATTACCTCACTGTACTTGGATTAACTTCTTCTTTGTTGTCACAAAATGGCTGAACTTTTTTTTTTTGGTTTATATATAAACATTAAATTTATTTCTTTATTGATATTTCTATTCATTATTGTTAGGTTTAGATAGCAAATTTAGCTAATTCATTCTCATTTCTCCTTAGAACGTTATTACGTATATATAGAGAGCAGTTAGACAAATATTTTAGTATCTAATAAATAAGTCTTCCTTTACGAAATGTATATATTAAGGACAATGCTAGTAGTCTAACGACGTATATAGCCTGCGTTACGTGGGTCGCGGGTTCTATGCTAGGGTAAATAAATCCATTATAGTCTAATAAACTAAGAAATGTGGGAGTGTGTGATTTTTCTTTTATTATTTAATAGTAAGTGTCCTCATATTGACCTAAACTGTTCGATAGAAACTAACGAAATTAGTCATTTTTATTGTATTAGAGTACTATAAATATTTGAACTCGCGACCTACTAACGGTAGGCGTTTCACACTGCGCCATGACGGTCATATAAAACATTTAAATCAAACGTTTTGTATTACCATGAATTTGATGTATGTTCATAGAATAGTTGTAAAAAATTATTTGATACTTATTTGGAATTGGGTGCTTAGAGTAATTTCTTACCAACATAAAAATTAAATAAAATGAACTAAAAAATCTATTTTATATATATTTTTTCCTCTGCATTTTAACTTATGATTGAAACAACCTAGGGCTAAGAAACTCCGTCTACTTTCTGCCTGAATTCTCAAACTGCTTGTCAGAACAGTAAAATGAAAATTTCTTTCCCATATTCAGTATCAAAGCGACTATTGCATTTACAGACAGATTGACAATCAGGTACAATATGTATACTACACAACAAAATAAGGTATTATAAATAAAAAACCAAAATAGTACAATATAGTTTTTAATACATAAATGCATCACATAGCGCAATTTA
>DWQW01013230.1:0-10349 GCA_018249695.1 Heliconius erato demophoon | reverse complement strand
TTCTTCGGCCCTACGACACAGAAGCTGAAGCCCAGTTTCTCCTCTCCTTCATCCATAAACAAGGCCACAGGTCTCAGTTTCAAACCCGGAGGACTGATATGTCCATTACACAGAAAGCGTTGGATTGGATAATATCCCTGTTAGATAGTTTACGTTGTGTTCGAATGAGTTTTCCTTATGATAATATACATCATCATTTGTGATAGGTAGTAAACCGAACAATATCTATTAGAATATATGGTTAAATTTCTAATAATGTTACGTAAAATATATAAATATATACTACTAAAATTACATCAAGTGAATCTAGTATGTAGTACATATTAAAGTTTATTATTTATACGTTTCTTTTTAACTACAATGTGAGCTTTTCTTGAATTTTATTTTAGCTTAACGCTGTATACCTCATATAGCAGGGTAGGAAGAGATTACCTGGGAACCTAGTGTTAAAACACTTCGTTGCGATTAAGAAGTTCCCCATTTTCCGTTCAATTTAAGAGGTTCGTCTATTTACTCATTGCAGTGCCTGTTTAGTGTATGAACTCAACACAGCGCTTTGCCTCTTTACCAGAGTGTCAAAGTTGATTCATTTATATAACAGTTTTACGTAAAATACTACATAATCCTTACTTGAAGGGGCGAAAGAGTATTCCAAAATAATAAAAAGATACCATATCAAATTTAAGATAAAAATACATCGTTGTAACGTCATTCATGAAATATGATTATCGTTAGCTCATTGCCAGATAATATGATAAAGCTGGTCTATTTCGAGTTGGGAACGCAGCTTTGTCTCACTAATTGCCAAGTGTTCTGTTACTTCTATGCTGTAGTGAGAGTATAAAAATAATATTATTATGTTTATCCACAGTGTAAGAGAATAGTAAAAGAATTTTGTATTTGTATATTTCCTATAAATTTGTTATATTTACTTAAATTTATATTTCTATTTCTTCGCTCTGGTGTCGAGGTTAAGCGCGGCGTTGAGTTCTGCCACTCAACACGCAATGCCTCCAGAATTCGGCGGAAAGTGGGGAACGGAGTGTCTTAACACTAGGTTCCCTCTGCCTACCCTGCTGTGTGCGGGATACAGCGTGAAGCTGATTTGATTTTTTTTTTTGCTATTTTCTATTTTTCGTTATGTTTTCTATATAAATAACAGCTCAGATTTTTTTTTGAACGACCGATTTATCTCCTTTCTTAATTCAATAAGTACCTAACAAATCCTCAAATCAGTAAGTAATTTTAATTTTGACGTATACATGTATATTATAGTGTAACGCAGGATTCTAAGCATTTCGTGTTGATCGGCGGACCTCAACGCCGCATTTTATCTGGCCAAAGTGGAGAAATTAAGATAATTTATTTCCCCGCATATATAACCTAGAACCACAGCACTTACAGTGAGACGCTATCCACCTGTCTCAAAAGAACTCTCATATGCAGTATAAAGTTTGAGTTCCTCCTTAAAAATAATTACCACATTGAAAGTTCTCTTACACAACTTATTAAGTTTCCTTTATCTTTCTATTATTTAACATATGATTTTATGATTGTGAAATTCGATTCCCAATCTAGGGAATGAATTATAATTTATTAATATTAATATTTCTGGTATCAAGGCGAAAGCGCGGCGTTGAGTTGCGCCACTCAACACGCAATGCCTCGAAAAATCGGCAGATAATGGGGAACATAGTCGTGACGCTAGGTTCCTCTGCCTACCTGCCGTATGCCGCATACAGCTAGACAATAAAAGTCCTCTCTAACATATATTTTTTATTTTTTTCACCATTTGTAAACATATAATTTAAAAAAAAATAAATAAAATAAACGCCTTTATATAATAATAGCTTCCCGATCGCGGCTTTACCTGCAAAATCATGAAACTATTCGTGCTTTTATATATGTATGTCTGTAGGGGTATAACCTTCCATTGTGAACTCCATAATGGAAGGTTATATATTTATTTTGTTTTTTTTTTTATTATTTAATTGTATATTTATCTTGATATGGACTAAATAATTTATACAACGGACATTAACAATAAGCCGATAAATTGAAACAAAATATACTAAAATGGTGTCAATCTTCAGAGATTAACATACAATATCGCTAACGTAGAACATTGTTATGTATCTCATAAGCTCATTAGCTCATTTTCGGCGACCTTTGAATGAAATTCCTACTTTTTATAAAAAGTAGTACCTATATATGAAATTTCTTCACAATCGGTTCAGCGGTTTGCGGTCACCACAAACATACACACATACAAATTTTTCCTCTTTATATAATAGTATTATAAGTAGTAGTAGTAACAAAATGAACATAAGTTAGAAGGCTTATATAAATAACCTATATAGAGCACTGCTAGCTTTAGAGCCCGTTTACTTTCCTAACTGACGGAGCATCTGCTCTCAACTTCTCTGCTCTACCTTAGTTCAGTAACAATTTAACTAAATATTATTATGAATTGAACTTTAGTTAAATAATATTATTCTTGTGTGAATTTTAGTGGTTCCTTTGAAATATATTAAACGTCATATTCGATTTTATGTACGATAGTAACGGGTTGATATTCCAAATGGGAAAACGTATGAAATTACAGGTGTTGTACGACGAAGATAAATTACGTTATTATATTATAATTTTTTTCAGCTTCACGCTGTATTCTATATATAGAAGGGAAGGCAGAGGGTACCTAGTTTTAAGAACACTGTTCCCCAATTTTCGAATTATGTAATATGAATTTTAAGGCATTGTATGTTGAGTGGCCGAACTCAACGCCGCACCGGATCGAAGAAACGAAAATATTAATATATTACTTATTAATACATTGCCCGAGTGGGGATCGAACTCACAACCACACGCTAGTGCTCTGAGCCACGATTGCTTCCCTCGGTATATTGTGATTATAATGTTTTGAAATTGTTGTTCACAACGAAAAACAGGAAGACAGCAAGACGAAACGTTTATTTATTTTAACTATATGTATAATAAAATGTTTTGATTTGATGCACCACTTTAGAAAAGTTTACGTAGTTCTAACTTAACATAATGGCTAGTTCACATGCGTGTGATTGTAAGCACGACGGTCGTGAGTTCGATGCCCAATCGTGGAAATGAAATTCAACATTTCGTTTCTTCTGGTATCAAGGCAAAGCGCGGCGTTGAGTTCCACCTTTCAATACGCAATGTCTCAAGAATTCGTCGGAAAATGGGGAACAGAAGTGTCTTAGTGGAGAACGGAGTAACACTAGGTTCACAGGTTGCTTTTGCCCACCCTGCTATTTACGGGAAACAGCGTGAAGCTAAAACAATATTTACAAAATTACGACATAATCTATATCGACAGTTCAAATAAACATACAACAACAAGTTTGGGAAAAAAAAAATAATTGTATTAGGCTTTTATGGGGTAGTTAAAACTATGGTTTCATTTAAAGTGGTGCTGACACTTCCACCCTGTATACGATCATTAACAACATTGTAAGCATGGTTAGAAGCACTGAAAAAGATTTTGAAAGTTATTTCTATACACAATATAGTGTGAAATAAAATTAAAGATCGATTTAGTTCTTAGATAACTACCCTATTAGTTTGTTACATAGCTTGCGACGCTTTAACACTAAATTATTAAAGCGTCGCAGGTGTAATTTATTTTTAATAGGATACTAACGTGAGTGTGAAAAATTAATTTAATTTGTAAATAAGTAAATAAGGAGTAATTAGTTTTTTGATATATCCATGAAATGCTTACGTTATGTTGGAGTGAGTTTCCCTTTTGGTAATATACACTATCATTTTTGATAGATAGTTGAAGAATATACCTATATATTAGAATATATGGTAAGATTTCTAATAACGTTATACTTACCAAATAATTCAATCGAACCCACAACCAGTCGATTTTACAGTCACACTTTGTGCCCCTGCGCCACGACTGGCCTTTTATAACGAACTTCTCGCATATATTAGAGACAGTATCTGAATACAATCGTATGTTAGTGGATTCGATGTCCAGTCGGGGGAATATTTTTTTTCATGCCCACGCTCTTTTAGACAAGATTCGTAGAGTTCCACCATTCAAAACGAAATATATCGAATTCGGGCAGAAAGTGACGAACGAAGTACATATAACACTACGTTCCCCTACTATATTTACGATACAGCTGAAGAAAAAGATGAACCTAAAGAAAAAATCTATTTAGAATTAATTTTTGCTGCCAAAAGATTATATTTACATATAATTTTATCGTCTACTATGAGTTAATATAATTCATTGTTAATCGACATTACATCACATAAATGTAAGCTAGTCACAACATACTAAAAAATTACAACAGTTTTATGTAATATTACTAGAATAAAATAAAAGTAAGTTAGAAAGGCTTTATATAAATAGTTCACATAACAAACGTAGAGTTTTAGAGGCCGTTTACTTTCATAACTGACTGAGCATCTGCTCTCAACTTATCTGCTCTACCTTAGTTAAGTAACAATTTAACCGAGTATTATCAAGAATTGAACGTTGGTTAACTAATATTATTCTTGTGTGGATTTTAGTGGTTTTTCTGTAATATATTAATCAGCTTCACGCTGTATCCCACGCACAGCAGGGTAGACAGAGGGAACCTAGTGTTAAGATACTCCGATCCCCACTTTCTGTCGAATTCTGGAGGCATTGCGTGTTGAGTGGCAGAACTCTACACCGCGAGTAGCTTCGATACCAGGGTGAAGAAATTGTAATATAAATTTAAGTAAATATTTCATTTTCTCCTCGAGTTGGGATCGAACCCGCAAACAGTCAGTTTTACAGTCACACTTCGTGCCGGTGCGCCACGATTGGCCTCAAAATATATAATGTAATATATTAAACGTCATATTCTATTTTGTGTACGATAGTAGTGGGTTGAAATCCCAAATGGGAAAACGTGTGAATTTGCAGGTGTTATAATTACGTTATTATATTATTATTATATAATTATAATATATTGTTTGTATTCACAACGAAAAATAGGAAGCTAAAATAGAAAGATAATAATAAAAATATTTACGTATTATTGATACGAAGCACCACTTCAGCAAAGTTTGGATATACCTACTTAATGTGATGGCTGGATGGGTTCAATTTTAAATTGAGCTAATATTTATATTTATTTATTGAACATCTGATATTATTTACATGGTTGAGGGAACCTAGTGTAAAGACACTCCATTCCCCAATTTCCGTTCAGTTTTCGAAATATTTATTACACGTTAAGTGGCGGAACTCAACGCCGCGCTACCAAATGAATATCCTTAATTATATAAGTATAGACTTTATAGGTAATTAGATACATCTTGATGTGTATTTTTTATATTGAAATATGCTTGCGTTTGTATCAAGCCTGATGAGCGTTGATGCGTGCTACTTAGTAAATACCTGTTGACTCTGTTTTGAAGTCTTAGGTCATACCTAATTGTAAGTAATAGAAAATACAGATATCTAGACTACTATTATATTACTTATTTAGAAAACGTATAAAAAATTTAACGTAGCGGGACTCGAACCCGCGCTTCCTGAAATCGACCAAGTCAGATCTGTTCGGTTCGTTCGTATTCGTATCTTTATATGTTTTCTAAATAACTATTTTTCTTTCCTAAGTGTGAAATAATATTTTAAAATTATTAAAAATACTATTATATTTATACTTCATATATACATAATTAGACTGTTTAAAACAACATTAACTAAGGAAATATATAACCAAATTCGTTTATTAGCCTCAATGATTTATCATTTGTGCTTTGTTTCAATAATTTGATGGTGACGTGGCGGCGTTGCGTCGCGGTAAATCGATTATGTGGCTGATTTGGAAATGTTCTATTATGCAGTCGGATGATGGACGTTTGTGGTAAAACTAACAAAGAGTTTTAAACTAACAATCTATTTTGAAGGTTTTTTATAAATATATATGAAAATTTAATTAAATTAAATCAGCTTCACGCTGTCTCCCGCACACAGAAGAATAGGCAAATGGAACCTAGTGTTAGGACACTCCGTTCCTCACTTTCCGTCGAGTTCTGGAGGCGTTGCGTGTTAAGTAGTGGATCTCAACGCCGCATGAAAATATAAATGTAAATAAATATTTCATTTGCTCGAGTAGGGATCGAACCCACAACCAGTTGATTTCAGTCACACTTTGTGCCCCTGCGTCACGTCTGGCCTGGAATATAGATTACCTATCAAATTTAATTAATGAAAGCTATGTTCTTGCGAGTAAGTTAACCGTCGATAGTGGGTTCCAATCCCAGTCGGGTTTTTGTTTTATTTCCCTGCTATGTAAGATTTATCTGAATGGAGATAGAGTGAATATGTGTTGAGTTTCATCTCAACGTCACTAGGTTCTTTCTGCCTACCTCGGTTAATGCGAGATACTTTTTTTATGAGAATCATTTTATAAATCAGGTGAATGAAGAGCTCTTAAGAAAAATAAAATATGAGAAAAATAATTATCTAAAGGACGAGGTCTGCATGAAATCGCGATAGTTGGAGGTTCGATTTCTATTCGGTGGAATAAATTACTTTCAACTGCTCGCTCTTTTAGACAAGACGTTGTGACGTTGACTTTCACCATTTAACACGACATGTATTGAACGACACTAGGTTCCCTCTGTCTGCCCTACTACAGGTAGGATACAGCATGAAGCTGAAGAAAAACGGCTATGAAGAATTAAACTTTTCCGTTCAAATATAATTTTCATATATAATTTTCTCTACTATGATTATTTAAAGTGCATACCGCTGTAAATCGACATTACATAACATAAATGTAAACTTTGTAAACATAAATGTAGTTACCTAGAGGTACGTACTCGGTGTAGTGTGTTGTAACGTGAACTATTTTGTCAAATGTTTTAGCTAAAATGTTATTTACATTATGGCCTAGATATTATTAAATTTTCATATATATTATAATTTTGCTTATTTCTCTTTTTATTCCAAGGCCGACGTGGCACAGGGCTTACAGAACAGGGTTCACTGTAGGGCGGTTGTGAGTCAGAATCCCATACGGGGGAATTAAATATTTTCATTTCCTCGCTCTGGTCTCTGGAGGCAAAGCACGGCGTTGGGTTCTGACACTCAGTTGAGTTAGACTCAATTGCGAGCTCGCAATGTCTCCAGAATTCGACGGAAAGTGGAGATTGGAGTGTCTTAACACTAGGTTCCCTGTGCCTACCCTGCTGTGTTTGGGATACAGCGTAAAGCTATTTTTTATTTAATATTCAAATTTTGGTACTCACTTGTAATATACGATCATAAACATGACATTGTGAGCATGGTTAGGAGCACTGAGAAAGATTTTGAAGGTAGTTTGTATACAACATACCGTGAAATATCCCATTATAGCGCGATTTAGTTCTTAGATAGCAACCCTATTAGTTTGTAAAATGGCTTGCGATACTTTAATAATTTAGAGGTTTAACTTGTATTTTAATATGATATTAACGTGATAATAGTTAAATTTAAAATTAAAAATAAATACGATGTTTTTGAGCTTTTTAATATAAGCTCTCACTTTTCGATGAATATTAAAAACAATAGCATGTTTTAATAGCTTTATACTGTCAGAGCAGGGAAATGAGAAAAATCTGAAAAACTGAAACTGAGTTCAACGAGAAGAATAACTTATAAAAATTGACAAAGTTAAGTTTGCGGGCACATGCACCCATTTTGTAGGAAATTAGAAACAAATATAACTTTGTAATAAAATCTAAAAAAATTAAACTAAACTAACGTACTAAATTTCATAACTATAGGCCCAGAAGTACTCTATAGGTTTGAACTACGTGGCGGATTTCATAGAAAATGCATCAAAATCGATGCATAAATACTATATATAAGATGGGATCGTAGATTTAATTGCTTGATATAAATTTTATCTTGACACCTCCATGCGATCTCGAAATAAATGTTCTTGACAAACGGACGGATGGATAACAAAGCGATGCCATAATGGTTCCGTTTTTACCTTTTGAAGTACGGCACCACAAAAAACAAATAAATAATGAAGGCAGATCGAACTCAAAATCATTTTATTAAAGTTCTTCATTTTCTACTTAAAAAACCGACCTTCTCAGCATTGGTCTATCAATTACTTAAAAAGTATTATTCCTATATTTCAGGTGACCTCTTCGTGCTAGTATTCGCAATGGACTGTCGAGAATCCTTTGAAGAGGTTATACGTCTTCGAGAACAGATATTGGAGACTAAAGCCAGTGCTAGCAGCGGAAGCAGCAGGGGAAGGAAGCAGGCACCTAGAGTCCCCATGGCGATAGCTGGGAACAAATGTGATAGGGATCTAAAGTAGGTATTTATTATTTTTTTCTCTTACACTATAGATAGACTCATGGTCTTTAACTTTTGATATGTAATGCCTTTTGTTTCTATTTATATTTCTGAAAATATTGTCTAAAACTAGATTTATGATTATATATAGGTAATCAGTATATGGCCAGTCGTGGCGCAGGGGCACAAAGTGACTATAAAACCGACTGACTGACCACTCAACCCGCAGTGCCTCCAGAATTCGGCAGATAGTGCGGAACGGAGTGTCTCTAGGTTCCGTCTGCCTACTCTTCTCTGTGTGGGATACAGCGTGAAGCTCATTTATTCATTTTATTTTTTATGGGTACCTATATATATAGATAGTCGAACCGTTTCTATATATTCATTATAGTATGTCCTTAAAAGGGTCCAGTTATTCCTTTAAATGGCCAGCTTCACTATTCTAATATCTTATATTTTCAAAAATATAAATTGATGAAATCTAAAAAAGGGATACAATGAATATTTTAGAAAATAAAGCGTAATGTTATTTTGGGGATAAATGCATTTTTAAGATTTTCTTCCTGATCTCTTATTTATCATTTTCTTATGGATACCTTCATATAATAAAAATCAAATATAGTGTATTTTGCAATTAACACGTTCTGTTTATACTTGTTCTTTTCAAAATAGATGATTAAGAATAGATTTCACAATGAAATAGAGCTGAACAAAACAATAAACAAATTATATATCAATTTTACATATTTGTCATATTAATTTTGATTTTTTGTTCTATGTTTAAAAAGAAAAATAAAATCCAGATAAAAAATCAGATATATCGATTTTAAATGTGAATATCAATTGAAGTATCATAATCATTGCCAATTCGCAACGAATAAAGATCGTTTCTCTTTATATTATCTATAAAATACTATAAAATAAGTGTTAAATATAAAAAAAATGTTTAGAAAGATAACAATGTATCAACACACGCTACAGCTGTAAACCGTCGATGGCGACAGGCTAAGTTTAATGAAATAAGATATACTTAACTACAATAGTTTTAACTGGATACCCTCGAGCATCACAAGGTTCCCGACGGAGATGGATAGATGTAATTTATTGCGCACTACAATAGACTAGACATGATAGATGACCATACTAAAGCTCCTATAAATTTTATGCTTTGATTCATAAGTATGGGGGTCGGTGATAATTTTGAATGGGGTTTAGTGGTTTAGAATATTTTTTAATAATTTATGATAAATCACTGAAATGTCCAGACCAAAATATGAGGCTAGTCGTGGCATAGGGGCACAAAGTATGAGAGTTCGATTCCCACTCGAGGAAATGAAATATTTATTATTTCTATTTCCTTCGCTCTGGTGTCGAGGCAATTTGGGGCGTTAAATTCCGCCACTCAACATGCAATGCCTCCAGAATTTGGGGGAAAATGGGGAACGGAGTCACTTAAAATTAGGTTTCCTCTGCATACTCTGCTATGTGTAGTATAAAAAAATATTTTAATATTTCCCACAAAGAGATTTACACAATTTCCTAATTTAAATTATGATTCGTACAATATATTTATAAAGTAAATATTTACCCAGGACTGTACAACCAGAAGAGGCGAGCGCGTACTGTGCGACACAAGACTCCGCGTGCGTGTTCATGGAAACATCAGCCAAAAGGAACTTTCACGTCGACGATCTCTTCTACGAACTTTTTGTTGTTGCAAATTTACCTTTAGAAATGGCACCCAATCATCATAAGCGTGTTAGTACAGCATTTGGAAGTCCTTGTACTTTGCCCCCAACGAGTAGTCAAAGTAATAGAAGTAAAAAATGCACGTTATCTATCAAAAGGCGGCTTTCGGATGCTTGTGGGGTCGTAGCCCCTAATGTAAGAAGGCCCAGTATTCGTACTGATCTAATGATAATGCGTACCAAGACTTGTGCCAAAGGGGATGGGGACAGCGTGACCGGGAGCCCCAAGATAAATTTAAATAGATTAGTTCGGTCGAACACTCAGAATGATA
>DWQW01013229.1:0-10350 GCA_018249695.1 Heliconius erato demophoon | reverse complement strand
AAGATTTTTCCATATAAACTTTCAACCCCTTATTTGAACCCTTAGGGGGTGAATTCTTAAAAACCATGAAACACGTGTTCAATGGAATATTTTTAAGAGTCTGAATTTCAAATTTTATAAAAATCGGCACAGATTATTTTTTTTTTCCATACAAACTTTCAACCCCTATTTCATCCCTTTAGTGTTAAAATTTTTCAAATTCCCTTCTTAGTGGATGTCCAGAATATGAAAATAAACATCTGCCCAAGTTTCACGTTTCTACCATCAGCGGTTGCGGCTCTGCGTGCGTCTTACCTCAGTCAGTCAGCACAAGTCCTTTTATATATATAGACGATATTTTATTAATAATTTTATTTGAAAAAATATTTTTTTAATTTCTGGATAATATTCTTTTGTTTCTTTTTCTTTTCTTTTGTATTTAAAATTGTGATTTCTTTTAAAATGGTGATGACAAAAACACTTTGTATATGATTAAGCTGAAATTTGGAATAGGTAGTGTAATGGGTAATGAGTATTGATTGATGCAAATAAAATATGGCTGCCGCAACAATGGGGGATTACATATTTTCATACTATCTCCATTGTCGAATATTAAACTTGTGCTTGTCATCGGCTGTCATAAAATAGCGCCTAGAAGCTTGTTTTAATGTAATGATTTATTTTGGATTTACTTCTAAATCCATGCAAGTATTTCATCAATTTATTTTATCTATTTTGTCTAAATTACCTAAGTAAAAAAATAAATTACATACCTGTAATAGTTTCATTAATTGTAGAATTTCATTATAAATTATGCGAATAACATAATTATATAATTATGCGAATGTTTTTTACAAGACATTTAAATTAAAATTTTACAAAACAAAATTTTACAAATAATGTGTATATTTTGTTTTTAAAATTAAGAAGCGTTACAACCGTACACTGTGTAAAAGCCTTATACACCTACATCAGGCTAGTCCAAATGCGTACGCTGTGATAAAACTTAAATAGCACTAGTGTATTTAGTTATCTTAATTCTATAACTTATTTAACTTAAAAAGTACATTATTACTATGTAAATAGGTAGATACCTACCTACTTGTTTTATATAGGTAAGTGCCGTATAAATGTAACATATAAAAAGTAATTCGGCTTTCGGATTAAAACTTCAAATAAATACCTACGTCCCTACACCAATAAATTGAACTTTTGAAATAATTTGAGGCCAGTCGTGTCGCAGAGGTAAATAAAGTTTGACTGCAAAATCGACTGGTTGTGGGTTTGATGCCCACTCGAGGACATGAAATATTTACTTAAATTTATATTTTTATTTCTCCGCTCTCGTGTCGAGGCAAAGCGCGGCGTTGAGTTCCGCCGCTCAACACGCAATGCCTTCAGGAAAGTGCTGCTTTGTGTAAAGTCAGCACCTTTAGCTTGGTGTGCTCCCGAGTTCCAGACCATATTTGTTGGTATGTCCAGCGGTGGGGCGCACATTATTAATACTTATTATTATTACTAGCAATAGTAGCATGCCTGCGACACAACCCGCCTCCTCTACGTGACCTGTCTTGTAAGTTTCTTGTCTGAAACATTTATAATAACAATATGTTTCAAAGGACACATACGATCTGCAGTAACAGCATAACATAGGTACTTATATACCTAATGTATTTAAATGAATAAGGAATATAACTGTATTACTTAAAATAGTTTCATAAATAACCCTTTATTTTTGTGATTTGTGAGCCATAACAATGGTTACTGTAGCTTTTAAAGGGGAACAATTTCGTCATACATGATATTTCCATAACTTTAACAGCTTACGGACGAAAGCTCTTAAGCTCTCACGTTTTCTTAAAAAAATTGCCAGAGTATGTTACTTATTATTGTATGTATGTACTGTATTTATATAGGACTATCCAAAAATTTTGTTTTTTAAATTTTTTATTTATTTTTTTTACATTGTAAACACATAAAATATCTTGCCAAACTCTTGAGTTTGTAGACATGAAGCGCTCATTATATTATTAACTTAAACTAACATTCTAATACTCAACTACTAAGCCGACAATTATAATTTAAAATACCTACCTTACAATTAAAAAAACTAAAAACAATAATTAAGCGTTTCAATTCGGTTATAGCTCCCGAGATTAACGTAGTTTATAAATGTAGGTAGTAGGTTGGTATTAGATATAGGTACGCACCTACCGCCCGTTGTCGCCCGTAATGTGTACGACGCACGCTTATGTTTTATTTAGAAGTCTAAAGGGGAATAATTTCGTCATATATGATTTTTAGGCAGCGCACGCATGGAAGCTTTCAATGTAATTTTATTTTTTTAGCTTCACGCTGTATCCCGCACACAGCAGGGTAGGCAGAAGGAACCTAGTGTTAAGACACTCCGTTCCCCACTTTCTGCCGAATTCTGGAGGCATTGCGAGTTGAGTGGCAGAACTCAACGCAGCGCTTAACCTCGACACCAGAGCGAAGAAATGGAAATATATATTTAAGTACCTAAATATTTCATCTCCTCGAATAGGGATCGAACCCACAACCAGTCGTTTTGCAGTCACACCTCGTGCCGCTGCGCCACGACCGGCCTCTATGTAATGTAGCCTATATAGTAGGTACATACTTTGATACATCGTTTTTTTTAGCCTCACGCTGTATCCCGTACATTGCAAGGTAGACCTGCCATTATTTCCGTAGAATTCTGGGCATTAAAATTATGATAGTATTAATCACTTCGTGTTTTACTATTTTGTTTTGTTATTATCATAAATGTAAAGTTTTGATGTTTTTTTTCTTGGCTTCATGCTGTATTACGTCCATAGAAAAGTAGGTAGAGTGAACCTGGGAACTTAGTGTTAAGACACACCGTTCCCATTAAGACATTTCCGTTTCCCATTTTCCGCCAAATTCCGGAGGCATTGCCTGCTGAGTGGTGGAATTCAAAGACGCACTTTGCCCCGACACTAGAGCGATGAAATGAAAATAATAAATGTTCGATTTCCTCGGCTAAGACCCACAACCTGTCGCGTTTACCGTCAGACCTTGTGCCCTTGCTCCGCCACAACTGGCTTCAAAATCAAATCAAATATATGACAGTTATAACAAATTATATGAAAAACATAGAATGTGCCTATAAAACTCGAGGTTTCTCTCAATTTCCATGGGATTCCATCATCAGATCCTGATTTGGATGTAATAAGAATAATAGGAATGTACGCCCCTTCAAATATAAAAAGATTTTTAAAAATCTGTCTACAAATTACAGAGAAATTGACAGACAAACAAAAAAAATAGTTAGCGAATATAGAACCTCCTCCTTTTTGAAATAAGATTAATAACAGATAAAATATCCATATAAAATGTGAAATGTACCCACTACCTACAAAATTATAAATAGGTAACCTAAGCTCAACTACCAGATCAAGCCCTGCTTGACGACGGATTCATAGACGGACACTTAGTGAATTATTAAGTAACCACAGTACGTCGTTACCCCCAGTTGATACCTATGTATTGTTTGGTTTTTCAATGACATGACAGAAAATTAACCATTTAATTTAATAAAATATTATTATACACCTATATATAGGCACCTATTTCATATTTATTTATGAAATATTTATTATTTTAATTTTCCTCGCCCTGGTAACGATGCAAATCGAATTCGGTGGAAAGTGGGGAACGGAAATATTGTAATGGAGTGTGTTAACTGTCTTTCCTGCAGTACGCGGGATACAGCGTGAAGCTAAAAGAACCTACTATACGTGTAGGTCGATTGTCAAAAAGCAGTGTAAATCGGTTTAGATTAAGCAAAAGATGCGCCGCGCTTGCCGGTCTGTCAGACCTACACTATTGTGAACACTCACACAAATGCAAAGCTCAGCTTATATCTACTTATACGACCGTACATATTTATTATGTTACTGCATGGTATCATAAAGTTTTTCATCTTTAGTTTTATAAATTTATCGATTTGTAAAATAAGGTAGGTACGTACGTGATTAAATGATAGACAAGTACGTGACAGTACCAAACAACGTCAATTTGTAAAAAGGGAGTATACGAATGGACAGACTGAACAAAATATATTTTCGAAGTTTACCTACGCCAAGAACTTTCTAAGCTTCTCACATAATTTACTTATATTTATTTTGATATTATACTAAAGCTTAATTATAAATAAAAAATAATTTAGAAACTAGCTTGTCGGCCGAAATATATAATACCGAAATTGCACATTAAACGACCAGTGTTGCTCTTGTCATAATTTAATTACTCCTCCCTTTGCTGGTTAGTGATCTTAATAACAGCATAATAGTTATCTTTTGTGAGAGGGCTGGATGGTTGCGCAATTACGATGATTGCGTGGGACGGATCGCTGCACATGCCCGCGGGTCCTCGCAACCCTCTCGACGTTCGCTCTCCCCGAGTCCCCGCGATACTCCGTGTCAAATTGGCAAAATTTATGCAACTGCTCTTATATTACGTGCCCCACACCAAATATAACATCAAATGTCATCATTTTAGGGGATACATATTTGCATAATTGGACGAGGCACACGTATCTATCTACCCTGCTTAAATTACGAATCTCCATTTTGAATTTTTAAAGACATGACAGATGTTAAGGAATAAATGTTTAATTTGTATAATAAATATTTAAGTTATTTAAAAAGCCTTAAAATTTATCTTGTAAAGATATGCTTAATGATTTTTCTAGTATATACATGGGTTTTAGGTGTTGACCAAAACGTAAAGAAATCCATTTTATAAAAATTTATGATAGTAGTGTAGTAATTCGCATGTAATTTCGGTTATTTCAATTTTGGAATCACAACCTTGGCTTCAGAAACATATTTATATTTTTGTCTTCCATACTTTCTTGACCATAAAATGAGAGAAAGAGATTTTATCTCACTTTCATCATTCCTGTAGGAATTTCAAGAAGTCTTAGTGGTCCTCTATACTCTCCAAGGAACCTTATTTTTCATTATAGATAAAATTAAACTAAAGGTTAAATTGCAATTTGCAGGTTTTTACGTTCACCAATATCCCCTGCGCTCTATCTTTGTCAATTAAAGAAGATTATTAAATGTATTTAAGAGATTATTATACTTGCGTATATATAGCGTTATTGTTTCAATGATTAAAAAGATATTTTTTGTGAAAAATTTCATTTGTGAAAAGAAGAGGAATTAAAGATCTCTAGAGTTGATTTAAAAAAAAAATTAAGCTGCAAATTTTATAAATCAAACAATCAGCTTCACGCTGTATCCCTCACACATCAGGGTAGGCAGAGGGAACCTAGTGTTAAGACACTCCATTCCCCACTTTCTTCTTCTGAGTGGCAGGACTCAACGCCGCGCTTTGCCTCAACACCAGAGCGAAGAAATGGAAATATAAATGTAAGTAAATATTTTATCTCCTCGAGTGGGAATCGAACCCACAACCAGTCGATCTACTAAAACATAAATATGCACTGACAAATTAATATCTCTTTATGTAATGTAATAAAAGTATACTTCTTTGACAAGTTTCCAGTAGTGGAGAAAGTGTCACGGAATTCTTACAACATCTCAACTTTCAATTACACTTGAGTAAATTATGTGATACTTCGTTGTTTCATTTTAATGTTTTCTTCAAAATATAACTAAATTAACATGAAAGAGCTCACTAGCTCTAGGTACTCAGAGAACTAAAAACAAATTATTTAACCGGTTACAGATACTTATGCACAAAACTATTTATTATAGACAAATACACATAGATATAATTTAATTTTTATAGTTTTACACTGTACATAACATAGTAGGCAGAGAGGGTCTGGGAAAGTAGTGTTAAGACACTCCGTCGTCATTAAGATACTTCCTTTCCCCACATTCCGCCGAACTCTCGAGGCAAACTCAACACCATGCTTTACCCTGTTACCAGAGCCAGGAAATGAAAATGTTAAATATTTAAATCCCCTGAAATAGGAATCGAACCCACAACCGTCACTATTAAAGTCGCACGCTTGTGCCCCTGGGCCACGACAGCCTCAGAAATTGATAAGCAGCCAACATAAAATCAATGAAGCGCAATACATTTCCTGTAACTCCAACTCCCACAGAGCATACACAATGACATTTCCTGAACCCCAAAAGAACACTATCAGAGAAATAACAACATATGAATTGCCTGTGGCGGTGCGTAAAAAGCATTTCATTGCTTTTCATTCATTTTCACATGAACAGTTTTCATTTAGAATTGCTTCCCCTTTGTTCCCCGAGGAATTCCAAATAGTATCTGTAGTTTGCAAGACCCTAATAATGCCTCAGGGGCGAGGGTTCACCCATAGATACTTTCCCTTCTAACCAAAATTGTTTTTTTACCCAGGCGTCTCTTGATATACAGCGGAAATTTAAACTGTAACAGAATACGGTAAAACATATTCAACGAAAACACTTAAAAATATTTGCGAGGGGGGAAAATTCAATATAAATTTTAATATAATGTTGTGACGACTAGATGAGATGAGAAATAAGCGCCGTCGCGTCGTAGCGTCCGACTTTAAGCGCGAAAGGTTCTGGCTTCAATTCTCAATCGAGGAAATTAAATATTTTAATTTTTTCGCTCTGGTAAGCAGCGAAAGCGCGGCGTTAAGTTTCGCCACTCAACACGCAATGCCTCAAATATTTGGTGAAAAGCGGGGAAAAGAGTGTTTTAACACTAGGTTCTCTCTGCCTACCATTCTATGTGCGGAATATACCGTGAAGCTGAGGGAAAAACGACTAGATGATGAGCAAAAAATTTAAATTGTCAAGAATTGAAATTGAGAAAGATGAGTTATTTAATTTTTTTTTTTGTCTTGTGGAATAATTGGGTTTGTCTACCACTCCGATGAATCATCCATTGCTTCGCTCGCATAATGAAATGGAATAAAGAGTTGTGCATCAGGCATCATGCACTCGGGAGCTTTCCAGCTCTGTCGTCTTCTTCCTATTGGTCGTAGCGTCATTTAAAGCCTATCGCCTTCGTCAATATATGAATTATTCAATATTTTTAATCCAGTAGTTCCAGAGACTAGCGCGTTCAAAATAACAAGCTTTGTAGATTCATAATATTAGTAGGTATAGATAATAAATACATAAAAAAAAATTCTTAGCATGGATTTGAATTTTGGATAATAGAGCTTTATTTAGATTATTTTAAAGTTTTAACTAAAGTAAGTAAGTAGTTACTCTTAATTACACTTTTAAGCAATAATATTTGCTACATTGTCCTACTATTGACTATAGGCTATAGTATTATTATTCAAACATGAATTATTACAATTAAGCATAGATTCCATATTGTTGTCGTCATATTTTGTAAACAGAATTTGGTATAGAAAATTAAAATAAAGTTTATTATTAAACCTTTTAAAAGGCGAAACGCTAAATAACTTTTTTTACTGAAAAAAAACATATTCATATGTAACTGTTGACACCTCTAGACTATAGCTACATCATAGGTAATATAACTTTATATCATTAATATATATAAATGTTCATGCTAGTATAAGTATTATTGCTGATAATAAAACTTATCTCGCTTAGATAAAATTTTGTTTATACGATTCAATAATTATAATGCTTTTCATATTTGACAGTGATACTCATTCACCTACCTACCTATTTAGTTTTCCTTTTTAATACAGGCATTTTACAACCGGACCTTATAACTTCATTTTAAATGTAAGTAAAATATTATGTAATATGTATTGACTTATCTTATGTATATTTATTATATATTAAACAAAATTTGGAGTTATTATTATACATCGGTATGTTGTTTTTATGTCAGAAAAGGTAAAACGGGGTATGGGTTCCGATATAACTAAGTCCATTAAAATAAATTAGAGTCGGTTAGAATTTATTTATTTAAACAATCCACTTTCTATTATACCAACGAAAAACGTTGATTAAATGGAAAGTGGATTTATTTAAAAAGAAACACTAATTTCACAGTACAGTTATTTACAGTTTTTAACTGTTTTTTTTTCTGAAAGTTTAAAACTAATTTATCTATGTGTTAAAAATGTTTAAACTTTTCATAAAAAAAAAACATATACCTGCAGATTTTTGCATTGGGATCTCGACCTATAAAGTTTTTGTAAAAGAAGCTTTTAAATATATAAATATAGTTGTATTATTATACAAATTTGAAATTTGAAAATTGATGAGCTTAATTAAATTTATCATTATATATATTAATTATTAAAATATCATTTATTTTCTTCTATTTGGAACATTTAAATAAAATCTTCATGTAAAATTTTATTACAACCCTTTAAAAAATTGTATGACGGCCATCTTGTTACCTTTTTTAGCCATCTTTGGACAGTCCGCGAAAAGTACGCATCTATAAATTTGTGTGAAAAATTAAAAATAAAATTTATTATTATTGATGAATATAAAAAAAATTACTTAATATAATCAGTTGTTTATGTCAATAATAAATTGTTCAGTTATAACAAACATCAAAAACAGCGTTGTAAACACGTTCCGTGAACTTTAAAAGTTTAAACCAAGCAAGGGATGCGCCACGTTCCGATCTGTCAACTCCTCACACAAACGCAAAGTTTAGCTTACGCCTCGCGGACTGTAGTCGCGATTAATAAATGCCTTATATATCTATTTGCTTAGTTTTTATTATACTTATTCCCGCTTTGCCACAAAGATTAAAATAGATTGTAGTATAAGAAATAATTTTATGTCTTAGTAAGATGAGGTACGTTATGTAAAAAATAACCTTGTGTATTTCATTTTTTTTATGCTAATAAAAATTAAACTACTATAAAATTATCGATTTTTTTTAGTTTCACGCTGTATTCCACTTATAGCAAGGTCGACAGAGAAAACCTAGTGTTAAGGCACTCTTTTCCGCCGAATTTCCGAGACAATTTGAGTGGCGAAAATCAACGCCGCGCTTTACCTTTTTATCAGCAAGCAAAATATTAAATAAGCGAGCAAAAGCAAAATAATATATATCGAACCCACGACCGTCGCGTTTACAATCACAAGCTGTGCAACTGCACCACAACGGCCCCAAAAATAAATAAAAATATAATTTGTGATACTGATATATTAATATATATTATTTTTTAATATAGCTATAGGTATTCTGTTTAGTATAGATATTTTTTAAAAGTCACATTATACTGGTCGATATTATTTTAGGTATTTTAGTGAATTACATAATCCTACGTGAAACGCGTCATATTGATAGTGATACTTTAGTACATACTCGCTTTTGTTTATTCTTGAAGGTTAAGGTTAGAAATTGCATTATTTGGCCTATTACCAATTGGACTATTAATAAGGTATTATTACTATTATTAAACTAATGTTTTTGCAGAAACTGGCTAAAATGGTTGTGGTGCAAATAGAACAAGGCGCCTTAAGAGGAGAACTTTGCCGTAATAGTGACGTGGCATACTTAGCGTTTAAAGGAATTCCATACGCAAAGCCACCGTTGGGCCCATTAAGATTCAAGGTGAGTTTCGTAATTCGATACGTTATTATTAAGAGACAAGCAAACTGTGATCATAGATGCTGGTTTAATTTTCTAACTTATTATCATCACTTGTTGCTTATTAAATTAATTCAACACCTACTAAGTTGTTCATACAGATTTTCTATTATTTATAGTTTTTAGAAAACGAGGATAGAGATTTACCTAAAAAAAAAAAATTTACCTGAGTGATCTTTTTTACAGGCTCCGGAACCTCCAGAAAAATGGCACGGCATTCGTGACGCTACACAACACGGACATGTGTGCCCCCAATACAATGAACGCTTACAGCGAATAGAATCTGGCAGTGAAGACTGTCTCTTCCTAAATATTTACACCAAAACAGTCGCTCCCGAGGCTCTTCTTCCAGTAATGATATGGATACATGGCGGATCCTTTTACACGGGTTCAGGAAACTCAGATTTTTATGGACCAGAATTTTTTATGCAACATGACATGGTTCTCGTAACGTTCAATTATAGATTGGAAGTGCTGGGTTTTTTAAGTCTAGATAATGAAGAAGTGCCCGGAAACGCTGGCTTAAAAGACCAAGTAGCTACAATGAAATGGGTTAAAAAGAACATAACAGCATTCGGGGGCGATACCGATAATATAACAATATTTGGATGCAGCGCCGGCTCGGCGTCTGCGTCATATCATTTACTTTCTAAAATGAGCGAAGGTTTATTCAGCAAAGCAATATGTCAAAGTGGAGTTTGTATAAGTGAATGGGCGTATAGTATTCATGCTCGTGAACGTGCATTTCAACTTGGCAAATTACTAGGAAACGACACTGAAGATAAAGAGGAATTATTAGAA